>CAUYQG010132104.1:0-61059 GCA_963574415.1 Tarsius wallacei
TCCCGTGCTTTGGGAGGCTGAGGTGAGTGGATTGCCTGAGCCCGCGGGTTCGAGACCCACCTGGGCAACTTGGCGAGACCTCATCTCTACAATAAATCAAGAATCAGCTGGGCATGGTAGCTCGTGCCTGTAATTCCAGCTACTCGGAAGGCTGAGGTGGAAGGATTGCCAGAGCCCAGCAGGGTGAGGCTGTGGTGGCCGGGAGCAGCCACTGCACTCCAGTCTGGGTGACAGAGTGAGACTCCAACTCAAAAAAAAAAAAGAAAGAAAGCATACACATATCAACCCCAAAATCAAAAGAAAGTCAACAAGCTAATAAACAAACAATAACAAAACTCTATAAGTGCCTCATTAAAGGGATAAACTCTCACATCTCAATAGTCACCCTGAATGTGAATGGACTAAAATGGCAAACTGAATAAAAAAAACATGACTCAACAATATTCTGAGACATATCTCACCAGAATTGACAATCACAGACTCAAAGAGGACAGAAAACAAATTTTCTTGTAAATGGATCACAAAATAAAGCAGGAATAGTAATAGTATCACACAAAACAACTTTTAAGCTATCAAAAATTTAAAAAAGATACAGAAGGACACTACATAATGATAAAAGGGTCAGCCCATCAGTAAGAAATATCTATCTTAAATGTAGCACAAGATTTACAAAGCAACTACTAAGTAAACCAAAAAAAAAAAAAAAAAGATATTGACACCAGCACATAATTGCTGGGGACTTAAATACCCCACTAACAACCCAAGATAGATCTTACCTTCAAAATATCAACAAGGAGATCCAGAACCTCAACTTCACAGTTGACCAAATGGACTAAAAGATAACTACAGAACACTTCACCCAAAATCCACAGAATATATATTCAACTTACCACCACATGGAAAATACTCTAAGATCTACATCATTGGCCTTAAATCAAGCATAAACAAATTTTATGAGATCAAAATACCATCATGTACCTTCTCTGACTACAGTGGAATAAAAATAAATATCAAAACCAACAAAATTCCCCAAAAGCCACAAAGACATGGACACTTAAAAGCATGATGCTGAACAATTTTTGGTCAACACAGAAATCAAAGCAGAAATTGAAAGATTTTTGAATACAAATAAAAATAAAGACACACCTCACCAGAACCTTTGGGATGCCATGAAACCATAACTAAGAGGGGAATTTATATCTCTACAAACACACATCAAGAAAATAGAAAGATCACAGGTTAACAGCCTAAAAAAATCACCTAAAGGAGCTGGAAATACAAAACCACCAAAACACTAATTTCATCAGAGGAATCCAGATTACAAAAGCAAAAATCCAAATATGGAACATAGAAGACAAAAAAATCATAGAAAAAAAAAGTGAAACAAAACACTTCTTTAAAAGGATAAACAGTATTGATGAACCCCCTAGCCAGATTTACCAAGAAAAAGGAAGAAGAAACCCAAATAAACACAACCGGAAATGCAAAAGATTAGTTGGGGCTCACAATTAACCCCAAAACAAATGCAAAATATCAGAAATTACTATGCACACCTGTATGGAAACAAACTCAAAAACCTAAATGAAATAAAGAAATTTCTAACATCACACAACTTCCCAAGTATGAAACAAGAAGAAACTCTTGACCCTAAATAAACAAATAACAACCCAGGAAATTGGTGCCATCATAAGAAAACTACCTAAAAAAAAAAAAGCCTGGATCAGATGACTATCCAGAAGAATTCTATAAAACATACAAGGAAGAATTGATACCAATCCTACTGAAAGTATTCCAGGCAATCAAGATAGAACTCACCCCAAATCATTTTATGAAGTTAACATCACATTGATACCCAAACTAGGTCAAGATCTAGCAAAGAAAGAGAACTGTAGGCCAATATCTCTGACTAATACACCTGCAAAAATTCTCAATGATTTCAGTGAATCAGATTCAACAACACATATCAAAAATCATCCACCATAAACAAGTAGGCTTCATCCCTGGGATGCAGAGCTGGTTCGACATCCATAAGTCCATAAATTTAAGTAAATGCATCAATAGATGTACAAACAAGAACCAAATGATTATATCGTTAGATGCAGAAAAATCCTTTGGTAAAATCCAGCATCCCATCTTGATAAAAATTCTTGAACACCTAGACATAGAGAGAACATAACTCAAAATAATAAGAGCCATCTATAATAAATCCACAGCCAGCATATTGCTAAATGGACAGATAATAGAAGCAATCAGACAAGGGAAGGAAATCAGGGTTATCCAAAGAGCAAAAGAGAAAGTGGGATTCTGTGGGCTTCATGGACTTGGATTTACTTTTTTTTTCCCTATATTTCAGAAGTGTTCAGCGATTATTTCTTTGAATACACCTTCTGGTTTTTATGTCTCTCTTCTCTTTTTTAGATTTCTATAATACATATTTTGCTTTGTTTGATGATGTCTTATAAGTTATTTAAGTTTACCTATTTTTATTGCTCTTTTATATTCTGTTCTGCTGACTGAATAATTTACGATGGCATGCCTTCCAGTTCACTGATCCACTATTCTACTTGATTAAGTTTTCTGTAAAAACTCTTTAGAAAATTATTCTGTTTAGTTATTGTAGTCTTTAGTTCCATGATTTCTGTTTGGTGCTCTTTGTTTGTTGTTTGCATTTTTCAAATTCTTTGTTGAAATCCTTATTTTGTTCATGCATTGTTCTTTTGACTTTGGTGGTCTTTTTGGTAATGGCTATTTTGAATTGGATAGCAGGTAAATTACAAGAATCCACTTTGTTAAGGCCAGTTTATAAGTACTTTTGTTTTTTGTTTGGAACACATTTTCATGTGTGTGTGTGTGTGTGTGTGTGTGTCTGTGTGTTTGTGTTAGTTTTTGTTCTATATAAAGAATGGCCAACAGTCTTAATGGACTGGCTCCATACAGGAGTAGACCCTCGTTAATGAAAATCAACCTGGCCTGAGATTCTTGGAATTTCTTCAACCTTCTGTTGGTCTAATCTGTTTTCCTATTTTTAGTGACCTTCACGTGTCTAGAGTTTTCTGGATCCTGTAAGCAGTACAGGATAATGACTAAAGCCAGTACCTCAAACAGCCCCCTGAAAAGTTGGATTATTGAAAGTTCTGCCAACTCTTTTTTTTCCCAGATAGAAGCTAAGATAAAGAGTTTTTCATGTATTTGCTCCACACTAGTTGGAGGGAGGTCTGTGGCACCTAGTTGTATGCTAGACCAAACTATCATCTCTGTCTTAATTGGCTTCCAGGTGGCTAAATTATGCCAGGTCCCATCAATACCCTGAAACAGGCTAGACAGAAATCAGTCAGTCTTTTGTGTGGTTTCTGGAAAATTTAGGACATTGGACATGTGATCCACCTCTTTCTCTTCCCAGGGAGTAGCTAAGAGCTAAATAATTTCCTCCTGATCATATGGCACTGTGCTGGAGTTATAGATTATGACAAAATTGTGTCTCAAATTTTCTTATTAGCTTGGATATGCCCAATTTTGCACTCAGCTGAGATGCAGGAGCTACTCAACTGGTTTCTGGGTTTCTCTCACACATACAAAAATGTTTATGAATAGTTGTTAAATCAGTGGATTTTGAAGAAAAAGAAGGTCCAGGGCTTTCTATTCCATCATCTTGCTGACATCACTTGCCTCACACTCATACTAAACAGTTACAAGAAATTAATTTGATTCCTGCAAATTCAGTGACTTAGACAAAATGGACCAATTTTTTGAGAGACACAAAACTATCAATACTCACTCAAGAAATAGATAACATGAATAATCATGCATATAAAAATTTGAATTTGTAATTTAAAATCTGAAAAGAAAGCTACAATTTGAGATGGCTTCAGGGACAAATTCTATCAAAAAATTTAATAAAAAAGATTTATCAATCCTCCTTTGGGAAACATACAATGGATGAACATAGTCATTTTATGAGTATAATATTATATTAATAGCAAAACAGATAAAACCATTATTGGAAAAGAAAACTGCAGGATATTATTTCTCATAAACATAGAAACAAAAAAAATTCCCCAAAATGCTAGGAAATTGAATTGAGACATACATGAAAAGTGGGCTTATCCTGGGACTATTATAGTCTTTTTTTTATTCGTGATTTCTTTTTTTTTTGCATTCTTTTTTTTTAATTGTGATATTGAGGGGGTACAGTTAGGGGTTAGGTACACAAATATGTCTCGTTCAGGCACCCTTGTTGATAAGAAGTGTCCCCCATCCCCAGACAGGTATTTACTACCATTAATCCCTTCCCCTATCCCTCCACCCCCCATAGTTTCCCAACACTGACAGTCATTTTCTTGTGATAATACGTTGGGTGATCAAGGTCTACTATATGAGTGAGAACAGGTGATACTCAGTTTTTTGTTTCTGTGAGAGGTCACTCAGTATTATAGACTCTAGTTCCATCCAGGTTGCTGCAAAATTCATGATTTTGCCCTTTTTTATGGCTGCGTTGTATTCCATTGTGTACATGTACAGATGCAGGAAAAGCTTTTGATAAAATCCAGCACCCCTTCCTGATAAAAACCCTCAAACATCTAGGCATACAGGGAACATTCCTTAAAATAGTAAAAGCCATCTATGAGAAACCCACAGCCAGCATACTCATAAATGGACAAAAATTTGAACCATTTCCCCTGAAAACTGGAACGAGACAAGGATGCCCACTCTTGCCCCTCCTGTTCAATATAGTATTGGAAGTCCTGGCTAGAGCAGAGAAAAGAAGGCAACCAGCGGTATCCAAATAGGTAAAGAGGAAGTCTTGAAAACCCAAGAGAATCTGTCAAAAACATCCTTACACTGATAAAGGACTTTGGCAAAGTCTCAGGATATAAAATAAATGTGCAAACGACAATTGCATTTCTTTACACCAATAATAAACAAACACTTTCTTATACTTATTCACACATAAGTACTTGAAAATTTAAAAGTGATATACTATTAATACACTTAAAAACAATGTGTTCAGTATAACTAAGCAGCTTAGTCACATCACTATAATACCTGTGTCGGCTGTTAGACAACAGTATCAAAAAATAATGGGAGACATTCAGCCTCCATCTTGAGGCTGCATTTTGATTAAAAGTTACTGTACACACCATTTTATTCTCTTAGGTGAGAAGAAACAGCAGAAGTAGTTGAGGGACCAGGAAGTATGTCTTCTATGGACGAGGAGACATTCCAATGCATGGCATTTTAAATGTTTCCTCCAGAGTCATCTGCCTCATTAACAACAGTTTTTGTCTAGATGTCACTTTGTTTTTATAAAGAGACATGATTTCTTCTGTATAATTTCATTCTGTTTTAAAAGCATGCTACACTACCTGCTGGGCTCCTGAGATCCTTCTGCCTCAACCTTCCAAATAGCCAGAACTACAGGCATGTGCTACCATGCCTGGCTAATTTTTTATTTATTGTAGAGATGAAGTCACAACAAGTTGCCTGGGCTGGTCTCGAACCTGTGGGATGCAATCCACTCACCTTGGCCTCCCAAAGTGCTGGAATTACAGGCTGAGTCTCCAAGCCCGGCCCATATTGACATTTTCAACAATTATCTTTATACCACAGAGCAAAGAATAAGCCAAAAACCACAGTGAGCCATGCCTGAAGTTCTTGGCTTCAAGTGAGGTCTCATGAGGTGCCTGCTGTTGGCACATTTGGCTTACACATGCCATGTTATTACTGCTTGGAGGCATGTGTTCATGGAGGAATCTGGGTATACACAAAAAAGACATATGGAAGCTGAAAGGATTTGGGAGGGTCTTTTCTCCCTTGGGGATGCTAAATAAAGTGTGTGTTTTCTACCAACATTTTGATTTTAACCTACCACATGCAATGGTGTTTTTTACTTGTTGTGCCATGTTAATGCTCAGAATTTTGGAGCATTTCAAATTTTGGATTTTAAGATTAGAAATGTTCAACCTGTAATCCTACCTTTAATTTTCTGAGGAACTGTTATAATGTTTTCCATAGTATTGCTACTAATTTGCATTACCACCAACAATGTACAAGGGTTCCCAGCATTTGTTATCTTTTGTCTTTTTGGTAACAACATTGCTAACAGGTGTGAGGTAATAACTCATCATGGTTTTAATTTTCACTTGATGGTAAGTGATGTTGAATATTTATTATATACCTGTTGACCATTTCTATGTCATCTTTTGAGAAATGTCTATTTAGATCCTTAGCCCAAATTTTTTTTTAATTTTTTTTATTTTAAAGATGTGGAGTACAATTCAGGATTAGGTATACACATGTTCATTACGCAGATACCCTTGTTGATGAGGTGTGCCCCCACCCCTTGTAGAGACAAAATTTTGCCAAGTTGCCTAGACTGGTCTTGAACATGCGGGCTCAAGCAATCCACTCACCTCATCCTCCCAAAGTGCTGGGATTTCAGGCTGAGCCCAGCCCATTTTGACATTTTCAACAACATCTTTTCACCACAAAGCCAATCCCACCTCCACCCCTCCCCAACCAGCAGATTTCCACTACTGCCAATCCTTTTACTATAGTATTATGATAATTGTTATTGTTTGAGGTCTGCTTATGAGTGAGAACATGTGATACTCAGTTCTTTGTTTCTGTGATAGATTGCTCAGTATTGTAAACTCTAAGTCCATCCAGGTTGCTGTGAAGTTCATGATTTTTGTCCTTCTTTATGTTTTGCTCAGTTTTAATAGTGTTACTTGTTTTCTTACTATTAATACACACAAATGGAAAGATACCTTGTGTTTGTGGACTGGAAAAAAATGGTGAATTATTCATACTACCCAGCATTCTACAAATTCAATGCAATCCTTATTAAAATCCCAATAACATTTTTTAAAGAAACAGAAAAACAATTATCAAATTCATATGGAAACAGAAGATCCCAAATAGCCCAGGTGATCTTGAGCAAAAAGAACAAAGCTGGAGGCTTCACAATATCAGACCAAAATATTTTACAGAACTATAATAATTAAAACAGCATAGTACTTGCATAAAAACAGCAGAGACACATAGACCAATGAAACAGAATAGAGGTCCCAGTAATAAATTCAAACATTTATAGTCAATTGAGTTCAACAAAGGAGCCAAAAACACATAACAGGGAAAAACAATATCTTCAATAAATGGTGTTGAGATAAGTGATAGCAGTGTGCAAAAATAAGCAAACAAATAAATAAAGTGAATTCTTGTCTCATATCATATAAAAAATCAACTCAAAATAGATTAGTGACTTAAACATAAGGCCTGAAACTGTAAAACTGCAAGAAGAAAAATAGGGAAAAAACTCCACAATATTGGTCTGGGCAATGATTTTTAGATTTAAAAGATTTTTTAAAATACAAGCAATAAATGCTAAAAGTCATTTCTGAAATTAGGTTTCCTGATTGTTGTTTACCTGTAGATGGTTAGTAAATACTTTTATTAATTCTAGATAGAATTATGTAAAGAATTTTTCTGGTTTTGTGTGGTTAGTAATATCCACTGCATATTTAGAATGTTAAGTGAAATTTTTAATATAAATCAATAGTTGCCCAGGCACAGCCTGTAATTCCACCACTTTGGGAAGCCAAGGTGAGTGGAATGCCTGAGCCCGTGGATTGCCTGAGCCCATGGATTTGAGAACAGTCGGGTGACTTGGCAAGACTTCATCTCTACAATAAATAAAAAAAATTAGCCAGGTGTGGTAGGGCCTGCCTGTAGTTCTGACTACTTAGGCTGAGGCAGAAGGATCACTGGAGCCCAGCAGGTTGATGCTGGGGTGGCAGTGAGTATGCCACTGCACTCCAGCCTGGGTGATGGAGTGAAACTCCAACTCAAAAAAAAGAAAAATAGTAAGCAAACTTTTTTTATTTCCAATTTTAAGGGAAAAGCCTATTATATCATCACCATGGATGATATTTGACTTTTGGTAGATATCTTTAATCTGGTTAAGGAAGTTTCCCATTTTGTAATTTAAAAAAAATTTTTTGTTCATAGGACAAATAAGTGTAGAATTTTATGGACTGGATTATTTGTATCTATTCAGACGCTTATATGGTTTTAACTTTAAGTCACTTAATTAGTCAATTATATTTATATATTTTTCTAAAGTTAATTTGCATTTATTTGGAATTAGTTCATTCAACATGCCCTTATTGACAACCTACTAATAAGGTCCTGTTTTGGGTATGGGAGCCAGGTTGTAAACAAAACAGGCATGCTTTAGTAAACTCATATTATAACTGGAGTGAAAAACTACAAAGAAATATTTAAGAGTGAGTAATAATTATGCTACAGAGTAATAAGTATGAGGAGAAAAAACAAAACTAAATTGTTCACAATATTATATTATATATAATTTTTTCATATGTTTTTGCCCTTTTTTAGTGTACTTACAGTCTCATGAATTTGATTTGCCTATATTTTTTTCCTTTTTGACAGAGATTTTTGTCTTGATTTGGATAAAAACCTTTTTCTTATTTATAAAATTGGTTTGGGATGAATCCTTCAATTATTCTTTAATACAAAAATAACATTCTTGAATTTATTTTTGTATACTATTAGTCTGTATAAGGGGTCTACTAGCAATTTTCTTATGCCTTCTCTAACCAAGTTTGATAATGAACAAAATTCCCCTAAACATATTTACAAGTAGAATGTACAAATTAATTATCTCTTTTGTATGACTTGCATCAAGAATTATAATAATTGAGTAATATTTGTAAATTGTTATCTAATTCAATATGATTTTTGTCATTGTATCTGTTCTTATATTGATCATTTGGTATCTTTTTTTTTTTTTTGAGTTGGAGTCTCATTCCGTCGCCCAGACTGAAGTGCAGTGGCCGCTCCCAGCCACCACAGCCTCGACCTGCTGGGCTCCGGCGATCCTTCCGCCTCAGCCTTCCAAGGAGCTGGAACTACAGGTGCGCGCTACCACACCTGGCTAATTTTTTATTTATTGTAGAGATGAGGTCTCGCCAAGTTGCCCAGGCGGGTCTCGAACCCGCGGGCTCAGGCAATCCACTCACCTCAGCCTCCCAAAGCAAGGGATTACAGGCTGAGCCACTGAGCCCGGCTCGATCATTTGGTTTCTTATATCAGTGTTTAAAATAATGTGAAATATTTTGTTTTATTATGTTTGTATTCTGCATAAAATTCTGCCAGAATATTAACAAATTATGCTATGTTGCCAAATAAAAAACATTCCCATATTCACATTGCTTCTGGAATGATCATCTCAATGCTAAACATGGCCTTGCCAGTAACAGATTTATGTAGATAATGCATTTTTAAAAATAGCATTCTTAGCCAGGTGTGGTGGCGTGCATCTGTATTTCCAGCTGCTTGGAAGACTGAGGTGGAAGGATTGCCTAAGCCCAGCAGGTCAAGGCTGTGATGGCCATTAGCCTGTCACTGCACTCCAGCCTGGGTGACAAGAGTGAGACTCCAAATCAAAAAAAAAAATCGCATTCTTTTTGAATTTTTAGCAAATTTTGTTATATAGAAAAGTTATTAATGTTAATAAATTACATTTCAATTGAGACTACCTAATTCTCTATTAGTAATGTACATTCATGTTAAAATAAATGTATAATAAAGCTACCAGTATTTGCACCCATTCTTCTTTTTCTGTCAACTATACTCCACCCATTTGTAATTTATCAAAATGCAAGAAAAATCATTTGAGGTAGGATGAAGTAACTAGAATCTGATCTTTCTTTTTTAACATATGTAAGAAATTGGTGTGCAGGTATCTTTTTCATAGAGTGATTTGAGTTACTCCAGGCATATTCCCAGTAGGGGGATTTAAAAATGGGGTACATATACATGATCGAATATTACACAGCCAATAAAGGACAAAATTATAAATTCTTTATTCCCTCTTGCAATTCTCCATTTCAGTTGCCTATAAGGATTTAAAATGCTTCTAGAAGAAATATTCATCAAAACTGACATGACTGTGAATGACTGACATCAAGTAGGAGGGAATAAAAAAAATCACATCAGTGTATCAGCAGTTTACTCACTGAACAACTTCTACTAAGTCTATCTGCATGAAAATTGGACATGCCTGCAGACACTTGCAAGTGCTATCTGGCATGCATACTGGTGCTATTCCACACTGATTAAAGATGAAATACAATTCCTCTGAGGGGATTCTATATATACTTTCTAAAATGGTAACTTAAATAATAGAAAACTATAGATTCTTGGTATTTCGGCCCTAGATCTACAAGCCCCAAAATCTGTTCTCTTGCTTTCTAATTTTTTAGTATTTCTGAACAGCAGTTATCTTGTTTCTTAATCAGATATTATGTCACAGGCACTTGGGGCATACATCTACCTGAGTCATTATACTGATACCCTGGAGTGGGGCCTGGGCATCTGTATTTTGAAAAGATCACCAGGTGATGATGAAAGGCATCCCTGGTTAAGAACAACTATTCTAGATTGATTATTTTTTTATAGTCAAATAACTATGACACACACGTGCCTACATAGATCAAGATAACACTCTCCCTCATGGTGTTCTCTAAATGTTCTCCTTTGCCATGCCATTTTTCACTCTGAATCTCTGACTATAAAATTGTCATGGAACTTTCCAGAGTCAGGTAATTTTCCAAGACAAATTTTATGTTAAGTCAGTATATATGAGGCACTCTTCATTTGTGGAGGCAAAGTAGCAACTAAGATCAGCAACTCCTTCCAAAATGATGCCATCTTAATATATAGTCATGCAACAAATATTTATTCAGCAGAATCTGTATGTTGTGGTAAAGGGTGAGAAAAACACAAGAACAAGAGGTGGTCCTGTGCATATCAAGGAACATTTATGCTAGAACTAGAGTGGAAATAGGTAGTCAAGTTAAGCGAAGATAAATAATCACATAAGGCAGCATGTATTTTAATATTAAATTACCAGTACTCAGCAAAAAGTGCTGTAAGGATTTGGGAGAAGTTGTGCTTGGTTCAGAAGTCAGGCCACACTTCAAAGAGGGCCTTCAGAAAAGGATCTGAAAAATGAGTAGGGAATAAAAGGGCATTGCAGAGAATTACGTCTTCCAGGAAGGAACACCACAAACCAAAGAAGGAATGACAAGGCATGAACAGTGGAAACACAACCATCTAGAAAGAAGAGGTCATTTGGTGACTGACACCAAACAGGCAAAGGCTACATGCTAATCAGTGGGCTCAGAGGCCTAATATTCTACAGTTGTAGAAAAATCATCAAGGTTTTAAAGTAGCAGGACACGAGAACAGTAGTTTGTTTTTTAATGTTCTGGGTTTTGTTTTTTGCTTTCTGGTAGCAAACAAAATGCCTATGAGTATGAAAGGCAAAAGCATAAGGAGACCTTATGAGAATGATTAGCATCTGGGCTATAATGATGGATTTACAAATAATTAATGAACTCAGTGGCTGACTGGCTTGAGTTTTTAGCATGTAACAAAATGAGGCATACAAATCATAGGAAAAATGGGGGGAGACAGGAGTGGAAGCAAAGCAGAGCTGCCAGTCAGAACCAGCAGAACAACACCTCAGAAGAAACATCTGCACTGGAGACATAGCTTTGGAAGAAGTTGGTGAGGGTAAACAATTTCAGCCCAGAGAGTGGAAGGTTGAGTGAGGAAAATAAGATTTTGCTAAAGGTTAAATCTGGAGAAGCAGCAAACTGAAGGCCACAGGGGAAATGTAGAGTAACTGTTGCAAACAAAAAACCTGGAAAAGGCAAAAGAATCTAGTGGCAACCCAGAAGCCAAGGAAGATAGTGTTGGTGAACTCTTTCAAAACAAGAGTTCACCAACACTATCTCACACGACAGAAAGATGAGAGACCTCTGGCATTGAGCCAGTTCTGGTCCCAGCAACAACACCCCACCATGCACCCCAAGCTAGAGTAGATCTTTTTCCTTTAATCTCTAGTTACTGACTACCCACACCAATCATGTAACACACACATCTGGTTTTTGCTAATATCAGCTATTATGTCTCAGCTCCTTGACACTTTTGTAACAAGCTTCTTGGTGGGGGGGAAATACCAGAACACTCTATGTATCACCTCCTCCCCTCCATTGTGCCTTCATATTGCCATGCCATGAACAATCATTTAGAAATATGTTTAGATGGCTGTAACTAAGTCTGTCCTGTTTATAGCGGTATGCAGGTAAAGACCAGTTGAAATCAGGAAGAAGACACAGGCACTGATCTAGTGTTGCTACTCAAAGTGTGGCCTTATGCCAGGAGCATCAATATCACCCAAGAACCTGCTAAAAGGGCAGACAGACTCTCAGCTGCCCTCCCAGAGCAAGTGAATCAGAATCTGCAATTTAACAAGATCCCCAGATGACTGATGTCTATGTGCATTGGTATTTGAGAGAAACTGGCCTAAACTCAGTGTCATATAGAATGGGCTAGCACCAACTTACCCAAGAAGTGAGTTGGAGGAGGAGAAGATGGCACATGAGTTTTGGCAAGTGGGCATGCACTGGGACCCAACTTCACCCTTGCTCAGACTCGTGGCTCAATGACAAAGCCCAGGCCCTTTGGATATGTGGCAGAGCCAGGCTGAGAAGCAATTCTGGCTTTTTACCAGGAACCCAGATAAATAAATCCTTCTTCCATAAACTGCCACTAAGTTCATTTATAGGAAGGGTTTTGCAGATTGTATCTACTAGGTTGTTTTTCCAGGTTTCATAAATATTCCAACCTCTTCAAGACCCTACTTATGCTCTCCATATATACACAGCCCTAGGAATTGATGATATTTTTCTGTTTCCCATTCCTTTCTCTAAAGTTCCCTCTAAAGTTGAAATTATTAAAATACTTTTTTGGCACAATTGAAAGCCCAAACTGAAAATGCAACTTCAACCCCAAATAGAAAGGGCCTGCAAGGAAGAACATGATACTGAAAACACTACTGCTTAAATAACCAGATGTCAGGAAAAAGCTCCCTAAAGAAACAACTATGAGACAAAAGAATCTTCATATCCTGGGCAACCTCCTCAGGTCCCCTCCCACTGTGGGAGCTTTTCCATCCTTCCAAAAAATACTTCTTTTAAAAAAAATGAATTGTTATATCCCAAAAGGTGAAGACCAAATGGGATACCGAATCTTGAGGCAAAAACTTCTCTCTGTTGGGGTTGTTTTCAATATATTGTTCTCTGATTTTTCTATAGGTAAGTGTACTGAGAATCACTACTTGAAAATATCACTGTGCTGGAAGAGTTCTCTGTGGGTCTTCTACTATTTTAACAGCTTTACTGATATATAATTTATACACCATAAAGTTCCCATTTTGTAAATGAAAGAAAAGACTTCCATTCCATCCCCTGCCTTTAAGCAAAGTTTTACTAAACTCACCCAGGAATATAATAAAGTAATTTCTTAAATCTCCAGGAATGTTGGACAATGTCATCACCCTCTGATAAAATATCCTATTTTCTCAGTTTTTACCACTGGAAAGAACACCTTGATTAAGTCTCTTCTATTAAAATCCAAACTATCAGTATTTATAAAATAATTATTTTTAAGGCTGGGGGAGTGGCTTACAACTACAATCCCAGCACAATGGGAAGCAAAGGTGGGAGGATCACTTGAGTCCAGGAGTTTGAAACCAGCCTGGGCAACATAGTAACACCTCATCTCTAATTTTTTTTTTAATTAGCTGGGGTTGGCAGCACATGCCTGTTGTCCCAGATATTTGGGTTGCTGAGGTGGAAGGATTGCCTGAACCCAGAAGGTTGACGCTGTAGTGACCTGTGATCTTGCCACTGCATTCCAGCCTGGGCAACAGAATAAAACCCAGACTCAAAACAAACAAACAAAGTAATTCCTCCTAAAACTACATTTTAAAGATGGTTGGAAATACCATCATAGGCCCTTGTAGCCTGCTTACTTTGCAGGCCCTCCAATAGAAAGCAAACTTCACTAACTAAAGTAGAAATCACAAATTCTTACACACCTACTATTCCCCCAGTTTTTCCTGAACTACTTTCCACCAAACGTAATGCTCTTTGAGGGCTGCTAGAGCCTGCATGGATCTGTTGTTTTTCACCTTAAGGTTGGTGTTAGTACATAGGCAGGATTTTCTTTCAAAAAGAAAAACAGCAACTTACATGCTCTCACAGAACCTCGTCAGTGTGCTTGGCTTCTCCTGATTGCATCTTGGTTTAAACCAGCATTGAATGCTTTGAACATCTCAGTCCAGTTGCTTGGAGAAGCCTTCCACTCTCTTTTCATCAGGATGCTAAGAAACAAGGTACCAGGAAAATCATCTTCAGTCCATTTTCATCTTCACCATAAACAAGTCTGCCTTGTCTATGTTTGAGATTTTTATTTTCTATTGTTTACTGTTTGCTCCTGAGATTTCCATGTCTACCACTGAGGACCTAGGCCTCCCACTAGCAGTATGAGCACAACCACCAGGATAAGAAAAGAAAAGTTACTTGTGAAACACCATTAGAAAACATGAACCTTGCTCTAATGCTCACAACATACTCCTATCAGCAAAGCATTTCCCAGTGGAACAGCCAATTAGCTAAGTCAGCCCATCAGGACTTGGAAGGGAGTTCAGTGAAGGAGAATTTGCAAAGATGCATTTTTCAAATATTTCGCTTTCTCAGGAAAAAAATGGTAAACCCAACTATCACATATCTGGATAAGGTAGGACAGATAAAAAGCCTGAAAAAAATCTCAAAATGTCTCAGGTACTAACAAACATGTTTTCTCCTTCTTGCCCTTCTCATGCCACCCCATCTCCCATGCTTCACACATTCCTCTTCTATTCCTTTTCTTGGTCATTCCTGTTGACAATATTCCACACATCAAGTCTGTCACTAAGAGTATGCATTATTGAAAAAACTAAACTCAGTGAAATGGCAAGATATGGCCCTGAAATGACAGACACAGGTTCAATTCCTCCTCCTACTTACCTCTCTGTGTCTCAGTTTCCTCATCTGTTTTTTAAAAACAAAACCAAACAAGAGGTTGTTTATCAACCTAAATAGGACTGAGGTAAGAACCACATGTGGAAATGTAAATAAAACTCAGTAAATGCCCATAATAAACAAACAGAAACCCAAATAAAAAGCACAATCCCATTAACAATAGCCCCCCGGAATAAAAATACCTTGGCATCTGCCTAACCAGAGATGTCAAAAACTTTACAATGAAAACTACAAAAAGCTGCTCAAAGAAATAAAAAATGACACAAACAAATGGAAAAATATTTCAGGCTCAAGGATTGAAAGAATCAACATTGTTAAGATGTCCACCCTACCCAAGACAATCTACAGATTTAATGCAATACACACTAAATTACTAGCAGCATTCTTCTCAGACCTGGAAATGACAACACAGGCATTCATATGGAAACATAAATGGACACGGATAGCCAAAACAATCCTCAGCAAAAAATAAAAAAGGTGGGGCCAGGCTCAGTGGCTCAGCCTGTAGTCCCAGCACTTTAGGAGACTGAGGCGAGTGAATTGCCGGAGCCCACAGGTTTGAGGCCACTCTGGGCAACTTGCAAGACCTTGTCTCTACAATAAATAAAAAAATTAGCCAGGCATGGTAGCACACACCTGCAGTTCCAGCTACTTGGAAGGGTGAGGCAGAAGGATTGCTGGAGCCCAGCAGGTCAACAGAGGGGTGGCCATGAGTTTACCACTGCACCCCAGTCTGGGCAACGGAGTGAGACTCCAGATTTTAAAAAAACACACAAAAAAACCCCAAAAACAAAGCAGGAGGCATCATGCTCCTAGACTTTAAGCTTTCTTATAAAGCTACAATAATCAAAAATCATATTGGTATAAGAACAGGCATATAGATCAATGGAACAGGATAGAGACTCCAGAAGCAAAACCTCAATTTCTCAACCAACTCATCATCTTCAACAAAGCCTCCACATCAACCACTGGGGAGAGGAGAACCTGTTCAGTAAATGGTGCTGGGAAAACTAGCTGGCCACATGCATTAGATAAAAACAAGACCCCTACATATCACCATACACAAAAAATCAACTCTAAATGGATCAAAGACCTAAATGTAATACCTCAAACTATGTTTTCTATAAACTTAGAAATTACAGGAGACACCCTCATGGAAATTAAAACTGGCAACCAATTTCTGATCAAAACCCCAACTGCCCAGGCCATAGGAGATAAGATAGACAAGTGGGACCTCAGCAAAATGACAAGATTCTGCAAAACCAAAGAAACCATCAAGAGAGTGGGGAGACAGCCCACAGAATTGGAAAAAATATTTGCCAACTGTATATCTGACAAAGAACTAACATCTAGTATCTAAAAGGAATTCAAATGTACCGTAAAGAAAAAAACAGTCCCATTACAAAGTGGGCAAAAGATATGAACAGACACTTCTCAAAAGAAGACATATGAGTAGCCTACAAATACATGAAAAAATGTTCACCCTCACTAGTTATCAAAGAAATGCACACTGAGATACCATCTAACTTCAATCAGGACAACTATCACCAATAACTCAAAAAACAACAGATGCTGGAGAGGATGCGGGGAAAAGGGAACACTTCTACACTATTGGTGGGAGTGTAAACTAGTACAACCTCTGTGAAAAGCAGTTTGGTGATTCCTAAAAGGTCTAAAAATCGACCTCCCACAGAACCTCATGATCCCCCTACTGGGAATATACCCAGAAGAACTCAGATCACCCTATGAAAAAGATACCTGCACACACATGTTTATTGCAGCAATAGCAAAAACATGCAACCAACTGTGCTGTCCACTGGAAGAGGACTGGACAAAAAAATGTGGTATATATACATGATGGAATATTACACAGCTTTAAAGAAGAACAAAATTATTAATTTCGCAGCAACTTGGATGGACTTAGAGGCTAAAATACTGAGTGATCTATCACAGAAACAGAGAACTGAGTATTCCATATTCACACTCATAAGTGGACCTTGAATAACTATCATAATACCATCAGAAAGGGATTGGCAAGAGTGGGAAACGTCCAGGGGAGAGCAACGGGGGTACTGGCAGTAATGGGAAACTGCCAGCAGCGGGGGCACCTCATCAAGGATATCTGCATAATGAACATTTGTATACCTAACTGAATTATGCCCCACATCTTTAAAATTAAAAATTAAAGAAAACCCCAGTTAATGCTAGTTCTTCTCTTTTCTATACCTCCTCTCTTCCATGTGTTAGAGCATCTTGCCAACAATCACACTGGGGTTACCTACTACACAACAAAACTAAGCCAATTTAATTCCATTCCTTTATTTATTATGCCTTGGCTTAATATTTACTATGTTAATTTAATCTATCTTTGTTTTAATATTAATGCTTTAATGTTAATGATCAGGAAAAATCACCCAAAATGGGGTAGGGAGAAGATAGATTGACTAGCCTTCAAATTATAATGGTAGAATATAGAAAGGTGCATGTAACACCCCTTTTTTAAAAAAGCACGATTTATTGAGAGGCTAGAAAAGGTCCCACAGTGGGAGGGTCCCGGAGGGCTTGCCCATAACACCTTTCTAAAAGCATTTCAAGCAACTCAAGGCATCAGCGCTATGCACTGAATGCTTGTGTCCTTCCAAAATTCCCATGCTGAAACCCTAATCCACAATGTGATAGTTTTAGAAGATGAAAACTTTGGGAGTTGATTACATTATGAGGGTGGAGCTCTCATATGAGATTAAAAATTAGAAGAAGAAACATCAGAGAGCTGGCCTACACCCTCACTGCCTATAATATACCTCGGTTATACCATGATCCTCATGGAATTTATGTTTAATTTCAATTTATTTTATACATTTATTAATAAAAAAAACATTCACATGGTTCAGAAATTTAAAACTATCCAGAGTTTCACTTTCCAACCTTGTTCCTACTTTCTTAATCCCTACTCTCCCCTTCCTATCAGGTAACCATGGTTACTAAATCATTTTCTTTCCTGAGTTGTTTTATGTAAAAAACCAATTTTAAATATGTATATTTTTATCCCCCTTGTCACACAAATGGCATACTACAGACATTGCTCTGGGTTTTGAGTTTTTCCACTTTAAAATGTATCTTGAAATATTTCCATATCAAGATATAAAGAATGCCCTCATTCTTCTGTAGAACTGTAGGGATATACCATAATTTACCTATCCATTCTGCTATTTATGGATACTTTATAGCTTCCAAACTTCTGCTATAGACAATGTTGCGATAAATAACCTTGTCATGGGTCATTTTGTACAGGTTTATCTGTGGGATAAATTTTTGGAAGTGAATGTTGTAGATCAAAGGGGTCTGTGCATTTGTAATTTATTTTGTTATTAAAAATTACTCTCATTAGTAATGTTACCAGTTTATACTCTCACAAGCAAAAGGGCCTATTTTCCAAAATCACCTAAACAAAGAATATCAGACTTTTCCATTTTTTCCAATCTGGTATATAAAACATCATTATCTCAGAATAGTTTTTAACTTTCCTTTTTTTTTTTTTTTATCAGAGACGCATCTTTTCTTTGGTTTTTAAAATAACTTGCATTTCTCTTTTTTGAAAAGAGCATGTTCATATCTACTGCCTGTTTTTTTCTTGATTTGTTGGTATTTTCTCTGTTGAAGTATAGGATTTCTTTATTTACTAGGATGATTAAACCCAAAGTTGCATCATAAGTTGCACACTTTTTGCCAATATATTATTTGAGCTTCAGAATTTGCTTATGATGTTTTTTTGCTTGTCTATTTTTTATTTGCAGAAGTTTGTTAAAAATATATTAGATTGTATCAATCTCTTCTATTATAGCTTCTCAATTTGGTGTCATAATTAGGTAAGTTTCCCTTATTCCAAATGTTCAAAAGATTCTGCCAGGTTTCCTTCTAATAGAGTTAGGATTTTTATTTTTACATTCAGATATTTAGTGTATTTGGAAGATATTCTGGTATTCATCATGAGGTATGAATCTAACTTATTTGTTTCTAGATGGCTACCCAATATCCCAATACCATCATTCATTCATCTTTTCCCACTGAAAAACCAAGTATTTTCTTCCATTAGTGTATTATTCATGTGCCAGTACTATACAGTTAGCTTACTCAGAAATCTTTATTTTTCTGTATGTACTTTAGAATTAGCTTGTCTATTTTCAAAATAAACAAATGGCCAAACAAGCAAATCCATTGGTACTTTTAATAAAATCATGCCCTGTTCTTAAATTAATGTAAGATGAACTGACAACTTTATTCAATTTGTTTTTTTATCCTTCAAGAATATTTGGAAATTTTCCTCATATAGGACTTGTAAATACCTTGTTCTGCTTATTCCTAGAAATATTATCCTTTTTGGTTTATCCTATAAATAAGGTACTTTCTTATATATTTTAACTGCTTATTGCTTGAAAATATATGAAAGTTATTGGTTTCTGGCTTCTAATTTTGTACTAAAATTTCATAGTTTGTGGTAGTTTTTCACTCAATTCCCTTAGTGTTTTGAGTATTATGAGGGAGGAATTAAAAAAACCTGGAATTTATTTATAAAAAATTGTGCATTTATTCTTACATATTTAAATGTCAGTCACCTTCAAAGTACTTTCCATTTGATGCAACACACCTTTCAAGATACTTTTTCTACTGCTCAAGACAGTTTCTGAACTTGTCAGTTTTGATGGTTTTTAGTGCTTCTGCTGTTTTTTGTTTCACCTCTTCCACATCAGCAACACATTTCCTTTTGAGGACTTTTTTCATACGGGGAAACAAAAAAGTCACTTGGGGCAAGACTGGGTGCATAGGGAGAGTGGGGCATGGGGGCCATGTTGTTTTGAGTCAAAAACTGCTTAACAACGAGGTACGGGCAGATGCACTCATAATTTGCCCATCATAAAATGGGTAAACCTGTTAAAATAATCTGCAAAAAAAAAATTTATCCAATCGGAGGTCCAAAACTTCACCTGTACATAAACCACTTATGTACACAATCCTGACTTGTATCCCACACCTTTAAAATTAAATTAAATTAAATTTTTAAAAATTCAATGAAGCCAAACCCAGTCTCTCACAACAATGCTACCTGCTATACTGATGCTAATAGGTTCCTAGAACACTTACCTGGTGGGGGAAGCCTGTACAAGAGGCCCACCCTCCGAAAAAACAATTCTGTTTTTTGGGGGAATTTCCCCCTGTAAATCATATAATGTCATATTATAGAAATGTAGTTCCATAAACAAAATAATTTTAGTATCTCTTTTTACCAATACCTAGACTATAGTGGGACTCAATAAATACTTCTTGAATGAATAAATCTTCAAATAGCAGTAGTTTTGCCATCTCCATTCTAATTTTTATAAGTTTCTCTTATTAGCAATTTAGCACAATGTCAGACAGTAGTTACAACAGGCATTCCTATCTTTTCTGGAATTCAGTGGGACTATCTTTAATTTTCTCATTAAGGGGCCAGATTTGGAGCTGAGATACAAATATAAAACAGAAACTACCTATCCCCAGTTAGATAACTTACTTTAGTAAAAAAGATGTATATTTTATCATCTATGGCCCATCATGTATTTTTTCTCCTTAGATCTATTAATAAAATGAATTACATAAATAAATTTTTCATATCAAATACAGGGAAGATCCCGAATTCCTAGAATAAACCCCATTTCATTATTATAAATAATTGCTTTAAGGTATTCTGTTTGCTAATTTTTTATTTAGAATTTCATTATCAACATTAATAAATATAATTGGTCTCTAATCTTATTTTTTGATGACATCTTTGTCATGCTTTGATGCTAATATTTTATTGCTACGCTAAAAGAGAATTGGATGGCTTTCTTAATTTTCTATGCTTTAATGTACTAATTATCTGCCCTTTAAGATTGTGTTAGACCAAAAAAAAAATGAAATTCCTTGGCATCTTCCTACCTAGAGAAGTCAAAGACCATTACAATGAAAACTACAAAACATTACTCAAAGAAATCAAAGATGACACAAACAAATGGAAAAATATTCCATGCTAATGGCTTGGAAGAACCAGCATTGGTAAGATGTCCATCCTCCCCAAGGAAATCTACAGATTTAATGCAATACCCATTAAACTACCAGCAGCATTCTTCTCAGACCTGGAAATGATGACAGGAATTCATATGGAAACATAAATGACCACAAATAGCCAAGACAATCCTCAGCAAAACAAACAAACAAACCAACAAACAAACAGAAACAAAGTGGGAGGCATAACACTTCCAGACTTTAAGCTTTATTATAAAGCTACAATAATCAAAATAATCTCATATTGGTACAAGAACAGGCATATAGACTAATGGAAGAGGATAGAGATTCCAGAAACAAAACCTCAATTTTTCAACCAACTCATCTTTGCCAAAGTCTCCACCACCAACAACTGGGGAGAGGAGAATCTATTCAGTAAATGATGCTGGGAAAACTGACTGACCACATGCAGAAGATTAAAATAACACCCCTACCTATCACCATACACAAATATCAACTCTAAATGGATCAAAGACCTAGACATAAAACCTCAAACTATAAGAACCTTAGAAAATGCAGGAGACACCCTCATGGAAATGGAAACTGGCAACCAATTCCTGATTAAAACCCCAAGAGCCCATTCCATAAGAGATAAGATAGACAAGTAGGACTTCAACAAACTGACAATCTTCTGCAAAACCAAAGAAACCATTGAGAGAGCAGGGAGACAGCTCACAGACTGAGAAAAAATATTTGCCAACTGGATATCTAATAAAAATCTAACATCTAGGATCTACAAGGAACTCAAATATGCCAAAAATAAAAAAAAAGTCCCATTACAAAGTGAGCAAAAGATATGAACAGTCACTTCTCAAAAGAAGACATACAAGCAGCCAACAGAGACACGAAAAAATGCTCAGCCTCACTAGTTATCAAAGAAATGCAAATTAAAACCATACTGAGATACCAACTAACTCCAGTCATGATGGCCATCATCAATAACTCAAAAAACAACAGATGCTTCAGAGGAAAAGGGAACACTTTCACACTGTTGGTGGGAGTGTAAACTAGTTCAACCTCTGTGGAAAACAGTGTGGTGATTACTAAAAGATCTCAAAGTCAACCTCCCATAGGACCTCATGAATCCCTTAATGGGAATATACCCAGAGGAACTCAAACTACTCTATGAAAAAGATACCTACACACACGTTTATTGCAGCATTATTCACAATAGCAAAAACTCGGTACCAATTGTGCTGTCCATCAAAAGAGGACTGGATTAAAAAAAAGTGGTACATATACATGATGGAATATTATGCAATCATAAAGAAGGACAAAATTATTAATTTCATAGCAAGTTGGATAGACTTAGAGGCTATAATACTGCGTGATCTATCATAGAAACAAAGAACCGAGTATCACATGTTCTCACTCATAAGTGGACCCTGAACAACTATCATAATACTAAGAAAGTGATTGGCAGTAGTGGGAAACTGTCATGGGAGGGCAGGGATGGGATTGGCAGTAGTGGGAAACTGCCAGGGGAAGGAGGGGCACACCTCATCAACAAGGGCACCTGGATAATGAACATTTGTGTACTTAACCCTAAATTGTACTCCACATCTTTAAAATTAAAAAAAATTATAAAAGTGTGTTGGAATTCTTTTGTAAGATGGACTTATTATTTGCTTGACTACAGTAACCACTGTACCACATATACTGAAACATCACATTGTACATCTTAAATATTTATAACAAAAAGAAAGATTAAATGTAATTTTTTGATATTATCAGATGTGAGTTTAGGTCTCCACATATCTTAGAAATGCTAGTCATCTGAGTGACGGAAAAAACACTCATGCTTAATAAATGCTAGAGTGAATTTAAAAAAAAGAATTATTTTGCAACAGCATCTGAGCCGGACACATTTTTTCAGGTTAGTTCTTTTCATTTGATCTTTACACACATACTTACAAACAGACAAAGAGTAAGTTATATTTCCCTACAATAATTTTTTTAAAAGATGTAAGATATAATTCAGGATTACATACATAAGCAGCCATCGGTTATTGTACAGGTGAAGATTGGGCCTCCCATTGATCCTCACTTTGCCAGGTGTGGGATCAGGTACCCTTACTGATACTGTGTTCTCTCCCCCTCCCCTGGCAGTGATCCACTACTGCCAACTCCTTTCTTGTAGTATTATGATAAATGTTCAAGATCCACTTATGAGTGAGAACAAGCGGTACTCAGTTCTTTGTTTCTGTGATAGATCACCGAATATGATAGACCCTAACTCCATTCAAGTTGCTGTGAAGTCCATAATTTTGTCCTTCTTTATGGCTGTGTATTTTCTATCATGTATATGTACCACATTTTTTTATCCAACCCACTTTTGATGGGCAGCACGGTTGGTTCCATGTTTTTGCTATTGTGAATAGTACTACCATAAATATGTGCGTGCAGGTATCTTTTTTGTAGAATGATGTGAGTTCCTCTGGGTATATTCTCAGTAGGGAGATTTCTAGGTCACATGGAAGGTCCATTTTAAGATCTTTTAGAAATCGCCACACTGTTTTCCACAGAGATTGTGCTAATTTACCCTCTTGCCAACAACATAGAAGCATTCCTTTTTCTCTGCATCTTTTCCAGCACCTGCTGCTTTTCCAGTTATGAATGGTGGCCATGCTGACTAGAGTTGGGTGGTATCTCAGTGTGGTTTTGATTTGCATTTCTTTGACACTTCTCAAAAGAAGACATATGAGCAGCCAATAGATACATGAAAAAATCCTAGAATTATTTTTTAATTCAAGTTTTTCAATTATATTTATCCAGTTGTCTAAATTTTCCTTTCCAGTGGCTGTCAATTATAAAGTTGTTATTTGTGCTTGTTTTTTTTTTTTTCTGCAGTTAGCTGACCTTCTGTAAGAAGGAAATTAAACCAATAAAGAATTTATGGATTAAAATTTCTTTAATTCTATGGTTTTGCTAACTCATTAATTTTGATTTTTAATCTTTATTCATTTCTTCCTTTTGCTTATCTCCATTTATTTTGTTGTTCTTTTTAAATGTTTAACTAAGTAATCAACTATTTTTTCAATATATGTATGAGTTTTCAACTGAGCACTGCTTTTGGCATGGTAAATATAAGTATTGCTTTCATTATAATTGTTTTCTAAATATTCTGAAATTTTATTTTTACCCGAGTTGATTAAGATAGTGCTTATAAATGTTCAAGATCAAGAGGCTTTTTGTTTTCTGATTTTTCTGGTTCCTAATTTCTAGCATTATCAAATCATGCCTAAAATGTGTTAAATTTATGATACTTTTGTAACAATATGGTATCAATTTTTGCTAACATTTAATGATTCTCAAGAAAATATTTTCTCTATATTTAGAACACAGGGTTCTAAATGTATCCCTCAGATCTTCCTTATTAATTATGCTCCTTACAATTTCTAAGTTGCATTTTATATTTTGTTCACTGGATTTGTCATGACTCAGAAGTAAAATAAAATGTCTTACTATTATGTTTTATTTCTTCCTTAATTCTTTTTTGTGAATTTTCAGATACACTCACATTTAATATATGTAAGATTCATAACTATTTTATCTTCATTGTGAATTGTATCCTCTAAATAAAAAGCCAATTTTTCATTTCATTTACTGCTTTTAGAAATGCTACTTTGTTATTTATATTTGCCTGGATACCTTTACCTATATTCTTATTTTCCATATTTTTAATTACTTTGTCTTAAGTTGTATCACAAGCTTTTTTGGTGACTGTATTAGTTTTCTAAGGCTGATATAACAAAGTTTCACAAACAGAGAGGTGCCAACAACAGAAATCTATTGCACCATTCATGATTCTGGAAGCTCTAAGTCCCAGATGATGGTGTTGAAGGACTTGCTCTTTCTGAGAGGGCTGTGAAGGAAGGATCTGTCCCAGACCTCTTTCCTGGGCTTGCAGATGGCCATCTTTTCTTACGTGTCTCCACGTCACTTTCCCTCATGTCTATCTCTGCATCCAAATTTTCCCTGTTTATAAGGCACCGGTCATATTGGATTAAGACATACTCTAATTACCCCACTCTAACTTATTTACCTTTGTAAAGATCCTGTCTTCAGATAAGGTCACATTCTGAGGTATAGGAAGTTAGGCTTCAATGTATACATTTCGGGGAGGAACACAATTCAACCCATATCAGTAATCAAAACCTGAATTATTTTTTATTAGATGAATTAAACTCATTGTGTGTATGTATATATATATATTGAATCAGGGTCTCACTCATTAAACTCATTGTGTATATATAGATATATATTGAATCAGGGTCTCACTCTGTTGCCCAGGCTGAAGTACGGTGGCATGATCACAATGATCATGGCTCACAGCAGTCCTGACATCTTGGTGTCAGGTGATTCTTCCACCTTGGCATCCTGAGTAGCTAAGACTATGGGTGTGTGCCACCACACCCAGCTAATTGTGTAATTTTCTTTTCTTTTTTTTTTGCAGAGACTAGGTTTCATTATGTTGCCCAGGCTGCTTTCCAACTCCTGGGCTCAAGCAATCCACCCTCCTCATTCTCCCAAAGTACTGGGATTACAGGCATGAGCAACCGGCTCATTTAGATGTATTGATATGATTGTGGGTTTGTTTACAGTTCCCTGCTTTAGTTATTTTATACTTCCTGTTTTTCCTGTTTTGACAATTAAAAAATATTTTTACCATAGTTTGCTTTGTTTTCTCTTTTTGTGGGTAATTTCTGTTTTAGTGGTTCTTCATATAATACCCTTTATTTTCCTTCTCTAATAATTCCACATGAACAATATTTTAAGCTAGACTTATTTCCTCTTTCTCCCTTCCTTCTCCCTCGCCACCCAACACTAGTCAATAATATTATCTTTCTTAGCATTTACTCTTATTCTATTAACTATGCTTATACTTCTAATGATTTGCCAACTTTAACTGATACAACTTGCCTACCAGCTCTTAGACATTATGCAATCATTGAACTATTCTGCCTCCCACCTTCTTTCTTTCTCCTCAATTATTGTTAGCTGTATCATTTCTACATTGTGAGAACCTAGAATGTTAACATTCAGTCTAATCTAATCTAATCCTCACATTTCTTTCTCTCTTAGTTTTTGAGTTGAAATACATTTGAAACTTACAAGCATTCCCAGTATTCTCTTCAGCTAAAATTAATGATTTAACAGTGTCTTCAAGAAAGGACCACGGAATAACTCCCCTAAAGTTTTTCATGTTCAAATATACCTACACCATTTACAGAGTAAAATCATTTTGGCTAAACATAAATTTCTTAGTTCACATTTTTCTTGGGAATATTAAAAAAATTACTATAGAGAAGCCTATAATCATGTGACATTTCCCCTAAGTGATTTTTTTTTTTTTTGCTTAATTGCTCAGATAAGTATTTCTTCATGTATCAAGTCCAATAACTTTAATGGTATAAGTTTTGGTGTTGAACTTTCCAAGTCAATCTTCACTACTATTTTTATTAACATATTAAAATGTCTTTCCATTTATTTTAGGAAAGATTTCTTGAATTATATCTCAAAATTGGTTTTCACTCATTGTTTCATTTTACTTTTCCTTAAGAGAATCCTATTACAGAGATGCTAGATCTGCTTGGCCTATGTATCAAATTTCTTTTTAACTATTATTGTTTGTTTGTTTTCTTTGCTTCAGTTTTATTTATATCTTCCATGTTCCTTGCTGAGTCTTCTGCAGTGTCTAGAGTTCTGGGCCTTCTTCCCAATTTTGTCTTATTTTCTGGAATGGTCTCAGTACCTTTTTTCCAGAACTTTACAAGCTCACGTTCCAGCTCTCCTCTTGCTGACCAACTATTTCTTTCTTTAGTTCTTGTATTTCTTCTTCATGATCTTCTTTCACAGAGTTACTGTTTCATTATCTCTTTAAATTTGTGGTAAAAATATTTCAACACAATTTTCATTGGCCTCTTTTTTTGTTCTCATTTTTCTAGTGACAATTTTTGTTTAGGAGCATTGCCATACTTTCTTTTTATTGTCTTTGTTGGATGTTGTGTGAGTCACTTCCTTATTAACCATCTTTGAATGAGTTGGAGTTTCTTGACCATCTATTTACAGTATGGGGAACAGCAAGGATGCTCTTCCAGTCTAGCTGCCACTGAGGGAGATGGCCTCCTGAAAAGGGACCACCCATGTGGTTTTCTGTGTGCCTCTCCCCTCCTCCTGCCAGCCTGGCTCACCAGTTCCTGCACTTACTGCTGCAAATGGGAAGGAGCATTTTTGTGCTGGCTTTCCCGAAATCTAACACTATTGGGCATAACTCTTGCTTAATACTTCCTCCTACTTGTCTTCTGCCCAATTCCAAGTGTTTCTTGTTAGCTTTCATATACTACATTTTGAAATCCAGAGATCTGTATCTCCTGATTTGCCAAATATAAAGTTTATGTGATTTTTGTTCTTTCTTTTGCGTGCGTGCGTGCGTGTGTGTGTGTGTGTGTGTGTGTATTTCCTTATTGTTGCTTTCCTTATTATTTTCCAAAAGTGTGTTTGGAAGATTTCCAAATAAATACATAAATAAATCATGGTGATGCATATAAACATTTTATACTAAAATGCCTGGGCTAATTTTAATATCATTAACCTAAGCCATCATGGGAAGAGGACAAAGGAAAGTAAACAAAAAATAAAGGAGACTAGGAGATAAGGAAAATTAGGGGAAACAAATTATAGGGAATATGCCTACAATTTAAAAACATAGTCTAGCATGTCAAAATTGGATGATGATGCGAATTCCCTGACATATTTCTACCTCCATGGCTTAAGAGTCAATGTGAGTAAGAAATTGAGGTAACTGGAATCATAGGTATGTAATATGGCAGAAGAATCCCCAAAAGTAAAATATATACTTACCCAAATGACTCTGAAAATAATCAGTTAAGAAACATAAACTAAAAATATTCACCAAAGAGAAATAATCATTCTGTTCATGTGAATGGATCTGACAATCCATAACTGTAGACTTTTCAGTCCCATTCCAAGACTACTGAATCAGAATCTCTAGAAATATGATGCAGCAATCTGCATTTTAACTGAACAAGTGACCCTAATGCAAATTAAAGTGTGGGAACCACTGGCCCAAATAGATACCACACCATTTACTGAATGACTTAGACTTACATGCACTATTTTATTGGATGCTCATGAATGTCTGTGAGGAAGTTATTCAAAGATTTTTAGAAACAAAATATCTACAGCCTACGGAGGTTAAGAAACTTGCCCAAGGCCACAAGCTAGGAGGCAGCAGAGCCAAGTTTCTAACATACAAACTCAGGTTTGACTGACTCAAACCCAATTCTAATTATCTTATAGTAGGGGTAAGTTCTCTAAAATGTTTATAAAACTTTAGATTTAGAGGATGGAGAGAAGAACAGAGAGGCAACAGACAGACAGGTGTTTCCTCAAAAGGAGAGACTTCTGGAGAATATGAATAGGTTCAAATTTGTCAACTAACTTCACAGATGAGAGCTACACACTCAGGGCACGTAACCAGCACCATCACACAGGGCCTCTCATCTAGAAAGGCCCATACTTTGGGCTGAAAGGCCTGTGGCCACCATCTTGAAATTCTTGATAGTTTTATCATGAAATCCATATTTTGTAAGTGATGTCCCATGGGCAAAGGAGTATGACATAGGAGCCTGCAGTCTCGGCTCATTCACAGCCTCACCACTTCCACCAGATGGGCATGTGGTCACCCAACTCCCCATCCCCAGGTTCGCAGCACCCACTATCTTCTTCCACTCCTCACCACCTAATGACTGCTGATGCCTTCAGCTCCCAGCAGTGGCCTGAGTGCAAGTATGGGGATTGGCAGTGTACTTGGGTTTATACTCCCCAAGGTGTCTTGGATGGGGGCATGGAGACAGCTACCTCAGTGTATTTGGTGAATGACTCAGTAAGGGTAAGCCTCTTATCTATCCCTGATCTGGACATAAGAATTGCAATGTACTTGGAGGTTACTGTCCCTCAGGGGTTTAGACAGTGGGCCTGTGGACAGAAGAGAGGCCTCTCTCAATTTCTCTGCATCCCTGGCCAGACACAATACATCAGTCAATGGCTAAAGAGAAGGGGAACCCAGGAGCTAGCAGGCCATGTGTGCACTAAGTCACAGAGTGGCACCTGCAGGTAACTGTAAAGGCTTACACTAGCCCTGTGAGCACCCCATGCCTGAGGGAGCATGACATTACACAGCAAAATACAACAGCAACAACAACAAAAACCACCTTGAAAGGTAGAGAAAGATTGAGTGAGGGAGGGCAGAAAAAGCTTTATATTTCTATAGTTTTAATGGCAATTTTTTGTGTGCTTTTTTGAACAAGAGATTCCTACATTTTCATTCTGCACTGGGCTCACAAACTGTGTAATCAGGCCTGTACAGAGGAGATTATAAGAGTTCTGAGGGCTCATCCCTTATACCTGAAGGGTTATAATCATGTCCTTCTGCAAAAGGTCACTTGGAACCGAGATGCTAGATGACATGCAAATACACACAGACACTTTGCACTGATTCCTGTTACATTTCATATTCTGAATTCCGTAAACTGACCTGTTACATTTCATATTCCAAATAAGACTGGAGAACTACAAAGAATACAAAGAAAAGCAGTCCCAACTTTTTCTTCACTTATATTTAAAACACAAGGCTTCTGTTTTAATCATGTAAGAGCCTCCAAAGGAATCCCCTCATAAACTAAGAGAATATGATCATTAAAATTAGCTAGAAGCAAGGATTCTTCAAAGCAGTCAATCTGGCTACAAAACCTTTTTATTACCTTTATGAAGGAAATTTCTCCAGTAACCATAACAAACATGAGGCAAGAGAAACAAATGTCCACTGCAGGATTTGTAAAAGTAGGCAATCAAATTTGGGTTAAAAACTCACTTCAGTATTCAGAGTATTGTATGTTTCATATACTTAAGAGTAACTCACAAAGAGAATATAAAGGTGTTGTAATCACATCTTAAAATGAACCTGATAATTCCCTACAATCTGCTTTTTTAAGAGGGATAAAGAAACTCCACTGCTGTAAATTGATCTGCTAAATGAAAATGCAAGCTTTTTCTTAATAGCTTCTTCTGTTAAATACCATAGGATATGCATTCCTTCAGGTTGGAACTTGGCAATCTAAAATCATCTCATAAAACCACCAAAAGGGTTTTTTCTAAAATTCCATTCATTCGTCTCTTCTTTTGAGCAAAGATGAAAAAAACACCTGGTATTTTTTTATACTTCTTGAGGAAAAATACCATTTTTTAAAGAATGGAGGGGGAAAACCTTAGAGAATTTTGGCAGAAATGAAGACCATAAAATAGATTAAAGTGTTTGGGTTCCACATGGTAGCTCATGCCCATAATCCCAGCACTTTGGGAGACCAAGGTGGGTGGATTGCTTGAGCCCAGGAGTTCAACACCAGCCTGGGCAACCTAGCAAGACCTCACCTTTATAAAAAAATAAAAAATAAAATAGCTGGGTGTGGTGGTGCATGCCTTTAGTCTCAGCTACTCAGGAGGCTGAGGCAGGAGGACCATCTGATCCCAGGAGATCTAGGCTGCCATGAGTCATGGTGGTCATGATCATACCACTGTACTCCAGTCTGGGCAACAGAGTAAAACCCCAACTCCAAAAAAGTGTTGACCATTTTTATACCTGACTCGGAATTGTACCTCACATCTTGTAAAAAATTAAAAAATTTAGTGTTTGGATATTTGAATTCAAAGTTGTAAGACAAGAGATAAATAGTACAAATGGCTAGTGTTGGGAGCCAGCCTTGGAGGCCCACCTGATTGACAGGGTCCTGGTGGGCTGAAGACCCTGGGCCTCAGGCCGAGTCCAGGAAGCTGAGGCCCTTCTGTCTTCCTCCTTTGCTGTTTGATACGGCTGAAGAATTCTGTGCAGTTGTGGAAGAAGAAAATAGCATGTCTATGCAAAGTACTCACAGCTACCAAGGCTGTCATTGTTCAGTTTTCTATTTCTCACCATGCTGTTTGGCCTTTTCTAACATATGCAGTTGTTAAACTCTGAAGCACATCAAGAATGCTTTCTTTCACTTGGTTATAAGTTACTAGATATTGCATTAGTAAAAAATGATATAAGTATATTCACTCCTTATTTGATTTAGAATTATGTAGTTTAGTGCTTAAACATAAGGTTTTTTAGAAGCACAAGTTTATAGTGAGTTCATTATGAATTCATTATAAGTTCTAACACTTATCTAGGAGTTATATAGGTGATTTATAACACTGTTTTCACAGATTTAGGATGAAGATTAATCGTTACGGTTTTTACTTAATTCAATAGTTAAAATTTTAAGTTAACGTATATAGAATAGGTTTTCACTGAATTCATAATATACTAATTAGATACTTTTATGATAAATTAACTAAATACAGAAAGCAACTTTGGGGGCCTGGGAAACATTATTAAAAGCTTCTTTTGAGTTTTCTTTAGGAATATACACTGCACGATAAGAGAAAAGTAACGAAGACACCTGGACAAGAAAGGCGATTATGAAGCTTTGAAGGTCATAGAAGTCCCAGAGAAAACTCCTGATACATGGAGAAATGTGCATCTGGAAACTTTCTTGAAACACTTCAAGGACTGTAATTTAGGACTTTGGACTAAAACTATCATTTTTGGCTTTAAGAATAAGACTCATTGACTGAAAGTAGATAGTGTTCTTGACTTGTTTGTTGCTTCTAAGACTACTAGATGGTGGTGACTTCTGAAGGATAATGTACGTGAAGGAATTTTCTTTGTCTTGCCCCTTTACGAATGGTATAAAAGCTTTCTGTTAACTAACATTAAATGGCATCTGTCCTGCAAGCAGGTGTCCAAAGTGCATTCTTTCGCCTACGCCATTCACACCTTCAGGGTACCCAGACCCGGCAGGAGCTGGACTCCAGGAATAGAGTGATTTGAGTTCTTCCAGGTATATTCCCAGTAGGAGGATTGAGGAGTCGTATGGAAGGTCAATTTTTAGAACTTTTAGGAATTGCCACACTTTTTTCCACAGAGGCTGTACTACTTTACACTCCCACCAACAGTGTAGAAGTGTTCCCTTTTGTGTACATCCTCTCAGGCATCTGCTGTTTTTTGAGTTATTGATGATAGTCATCCTGACTGGAGTTAGGTGGTATCTTAGTGTAGTTTTAATTTGCATTTCTTTGATGACTAGTGAGGCTTAGCATTTTTTCATGTATCTGTTGGCTGCTCATATATCTTCTTTTGAGAACTGTCTATTCATATATTTTCCCACTTTGTAATAAGGCTGTTTATTTGTTTTTTCTTTTCAGCAAATTTGAGTTCCTTGTACATCCTAGATGTTAGGTCTTGGTCACACATATAGTTGGCAAATATTTTTTCTCAGTCTGCAGGCTGTCTCCCTGCTCTCTTGATGGTTTCTTTGGCTTTGCAGAACTTGCCAGTTTGATGAGGTCCCACTTATCTATCTTATCTCTTATGGCATGGACACTTGGGGTTTTGATCAGGAATTGATTGTCAGTTCCACTTTCCATTAGGGTATCTCCTGAATTCTCTAAGATTCTTCTAGTTTGAGGTTTTACATTTAGGTCTTTAATCCATTCAGAGTTGATCTTTGTGTGTGGTGATAGGTAGGGATCTTGTTTTAATATTTTGCAGTGGTCAGTCAGTGTCCCCAGCACCGTTTACTGAATAGGTTCTCCTTTCCCCAGTCAGTGGTGGAGGCTTTGGTGAAGATGAATTGGTTGAGAAATTGAGGTTTTGTTTCTGGGATCTCTATCCTGCTCCATTGGTCTATATGCCTGTTCTTGTACCAATACCAGGCTATTTTTTATTATTGTTGCTTTATAATATAGTTTAAACTCTGGGAGTGTGATTCTTCCAATTTATGAGCATGGAATAATTTTGCATTTGTTTGTGTCATCTTTGATTTCTTTGAGCAGTGTTTTGTAGTTTTTATTTTAAAGGTCTTTCATGTCTCTGGCTAGGAAGGTGCCAAGGTATTTGATTTTTTTCTGGCTATTTTGAATGGGATTGTGCTTTTTATTTGGGCTTCTGTTTGTTTGTTGTTGGTGTATAGAAATGTAACTGTCTTTTGCATATTGATTTTAGACCCTAAGACTTTATCATAGTCCTTTTTCAGTACAAGAATGTTGTCTGCAAAGAAGGATAACTTGACTTTCTTTTTTCCTATTTGAATACTGCTGATTTCCTTCTCTTGTCTGATTGTTCTAGCTAGGACTTCTATAACTATGTTGAAAAGGAGGGGTGAGAGTGAGAATCCTTGCCTTGTTCCAGTTTTCAGAGGAAGTGATTCCAATTTCTGTCTGTTTAGCAGTGTGCTGGCTGTGGGATTTTTGTAGATGGCTCTTACTATTTTGAGGTATATTTATTTATGCCTAGATGTCGAGGGTTTTTATCAAGAAGGGGTGTTATATTTTATCAAAAACTTTTTCTGGATCTAATGATATAATCACGTAGTTTTTGTTTTTACATCTGTGGATGTATTTAATTATGTTTATAGTCTTATGAATGCTAAACCAGCTCTGAATCCCAGGGATGAAGCCTACTTGGTCATGGTGGATGATTCTTGAGATGTGTTATTGAATCCGATTTACAAGGATCTTGTTGAGAATTTTAGCATCAATGTTCATCAAGGATATTGGTATGCATTTCTCTTTCTTTGTTGGATCTTTACCTGACTTGGGTATCAATGTGATGTAGGCTTCATAAAATGATTTGGAAGGAGTTCCATCTATCTCAATTGACTAGAATACTCTCAATAGGATTGTTATCAGTTACTCCTTGAATGTTTTATAGAATTCTGCTGGAAAGCCATCTGGTTCAGAGCATTCTTTTGTAGGTAATTTTCTTATGACATAATCAATTTTCTGGATTGTTATTAGTCTGTTTAGGGTCTCAATTTCTTGTTTCAACTTGGGAAGTTTGTGTGATGTCAGAAAGTTCTCCATTTCCTTTAGATTTCAAGTTTGTTTCCATATAAATGTACATAGTAGTCTCTGCTAATCTTTTGTATTTCTTCAGGGTCAGTTGTGACTTGACCTTTTGCATTTCTGTGTTTATTTGGACTATTTCTCTCTTTTTCTTGGTCAATCTAGCTAGGGGCCCCTTAATCTTGTTTATACTTTCAGGAACTAACTTTTTGTTTCATTGGGTTTTGTATTATATTTTTGTCTTCTATGTTCCAATTTGGGCTTTTATTTTGGTGATCTGGATTCTTCTGCTGAATTTAGGATTTTGGTGGTCTTCCTTTTCCAGCTCCCTTAGGTGATTTGTTAGGCTGTTAATTTGTGTTCTTTCAATTTTCCTTATGTATGTTTGTAGAGATGTGAATTCCCCTCTTAGTACTGTTCTCATAGCATTCCAGAGGGTTTGATAAGATTTTTCTTCATTTTCATTTGTTTCCAGGTATCATTTAATATCTGTTTTGATTTCCATGTTGACCCAGGAGTTACTTAGTATCATGCTATTTAGTGTCCAAGTCTTTGTTGATTTTGGGGAGCTTTGTTGGTGCTGATATTTATTTTTATTTTGCTGTGGTCTGAGAAGGTGCATAGCAGGATTTCAACCTTGTGAAATTTGTTTATGCTTAATTTATGGCTGAGGATACAGTCGATCTTAGAATACTTTATTTGGTGATGAGTAGAATGCATATTCTGTGGTTGTTGGGTGGAGTATTCTGTAGGTATAAATTAAGTGCATTTGGTCAAGCATCACGTTGGGGTTCTGGATCTCCTTGTTGATTTTTTGTGTTGATGATCTACCTAGGGTCATGCGTGGGTATTTAAATCCACAGTTATGATAGTGTTAGAGACAATACTTTTTTAAAATTTACCTAGAAGCTGCTTTAGGAAAGTTGGTGCTCCTATGTTGGGTGCATATATCTTTAGGAGGCATATTTCATGCTGATGGATTGAACCTTTTATCGTTAAGTAGTGACCTTCTGTAAAGATTGTGACTCCTGCTTTCTTTTGTGTTACATTCACCTGAAATTTTGTTTCTCATTGTCTTGAGTCTGTGAGTGTCTTTCTGGTGAGTTGAGTTTCTTGCAGACAAAATATTGATGCCTCATGATATTTTATTCATTTTGCCATTCTATGTCTTTTCAGTGGTGAATTTAGTCCAGTCACATTCAGGCTAATTATTGAAATGTGAGAGTTTATCCATGTCATGAGATTGTTATAGTGTTTGTTGTTGTTGTCACTGTTTGTTTGTTGTCTTTATTTTGATTTTGGGGTTGATTCATGTGTGTTTTCAATCTTTTTCCTGCATTCTTGTGAAAGGCATTGTTCTTTTTTTTCTTTCTTCTGTGTTTAATACTTTCTTAAGTGTTTCTTGTAGAGCTGGTTTGGAGGCAACATAAGGTCTTAGGGATTGGATGTATGGGAAATATTTTAATTCTCCATTACTGATGAAGCTTAGCTTAGTTGAGTAGGTAATTCTTGGTTGAAATTGCTTATATCTGAGAACTTTGAAGATTGGACTCCAAGTTCTCCTAGCCTGAGTGTTTCTGTAGATAAGTCTGTTGCAATTCAATTGGTCTTCCCCTATAGGTAGTCTGACCATTTTCTCTAGCTGCCTTCAGGGGTTTTTCTTTTATACCTACTTTGTTTAGGTGGATTACTATGTGTTGAGGAGTTGGTCTACTCATTTGTCATCTTTCAGGGGTTCTCTGAATCTCTTGTGTTTGAATGGTTGCATCACTGATGACATCAGGAAGTTTTCTGGGGTAATTTCATGGAATGTTTGTTCCAGGGTGGTCTCTATCTCTCTAACTGCCTTAGAAAGTCCAATTAATCTTAGGTTCGCCCTCTTGAAATAATCGCTCATCTCTTGAAGGTTTTGCTGTGTTTTTTAAAGCCTATTAATGTCTTGATATCTTGGTTTGTGGTTTGAAACCAGTCATGCTGGGGGCTCTTCATTGTTTGTGTTCCAAACTTTGTATTCTCAGTGTCTGACCTCCCAGGAGTCAGTGTGAGACCCATATTTGTCTTTTGGTTTTTCTTCATTTGTTTAGATTTTCCTCCCTTTTTCTTCTCCTCTTTTTTAATTCTGTAGTTCAGAGATGTTGGTGAGTAGCTTTTACTCCTGTTTGCTCAATCTTTTATTTTTTTTTATGTGAATCTTCTAGCTTTGTTCAATTCTGAAGCTGGACTGTGGTAGGAGGCTACACTCTTTGCAGTTTTGAGATTTAATTGATGATGGAGCTTTGATTCAGACTCTACCTGCAGATCCCAGTATCCACAGACAGGTGTGTGGGCCCTCTGGAACCTACTCCCTACTGCCTTACAATCTGTCCATTCAGTGAGAGTATGGGTTTTCTCCCTTGATGCAAAATGACCTAAGAGAAAGGAAAATAATGGAAAAAGGAAGAAAGGGGGTGAGAGAAAGGTGGAGAGAGAGGAGTAAGTGAGAAAACAGACAGATGAACCAACTAATAAATGAAAAGAGACACAAATAAAGACAGAAAAGAGTAAAAAAAAAAAACTAAAACATACAGACAATCATACAAACACACAAACCAACAAAAACTCCCCTACTGTTGTACTCAACCTCAAAAATGCCCATGCACAGGCAGGAAGTTTAAAAAAACAGTAATTAAATAACAGAAACAGAGCAATTATGAAAACATTACAAAAAACTGAAAGGAAGAGAGAGAAAAAAGTAAAACAAAAAGCAAACAAACAAAAATGAGCAAAACAAACAGACAAAAAAAAAAAAAACTTGCTCTGGGGTGGTTCCTGTGAGTCCAACTCCCTTTCAGCTCTGATCTCCAGTCCCTCCCCTCTGCTCTCAGGGTCAGCAGATAGGGTTGTTCTCCTTGTGAGTCAGATGTCCCAGCCTACTGCGGGAGGAGGGTGGATCAGATCTGGACTCACCCTGCTTGCTGCCTGTCAAGTCTGCCACTCAGGTCTGATCCAGCAGGGTTGTTCTCAGTGTCGGTCAGATGACCCAGGCTTACTGCGGGAAGAGGGTGGATCAGATCTGGACTCACCCTACTTGCTGTCTGTCAAGTCTGCCACTGAAGTTTGATCCAGCATTGGGGAGGGGCATCTGTCTCTCTAAGTTCCATGAAATTACCTTAGGTCCCAAGTTGTAGACTGGGTTAGGCTGGACGGGGCAATGCAGGTCTCTGCCTGGTCCCATGACAGAGAAGGCTGCTGTCATGGTTTTCTCATCATGGATGGGCTCCTCTCCAAGTCTCCCTGATCTTCTCTCTTTATGGATCAGATTAGGGCTCCAGCCACTTTGCTGTCACAGGTGATGGTGTGTGCCAGGTGCCAGGCAATAAGAATCAGCTGTATGAGACAGGCTTTTCTCAGGAGAGTTCTGAGAATGGCAGATGATCCTGTGTGTCAGTGGCTCCAATCTCAGGGTGGTGGGGGGTTGCAGTTACCTCTGGAGGAGAGTCCCTGGTGTATGAACCTGAGTCTCCCCTCAGACAGACTTTCACTCACCCACCGGCACACACTTACTCATGCAGAGAGTTTTATGGATGTTGGCTTCTTCAGAGACTCTCACAGTCTGACTTGTCCCATCGCCATTCTGCCGGAAGTTCCAAAACATATGTATTCTGTTAACATGATTATTTGGTTTGCTTTTCTAACCCCCTTTTTGGGGGAGCAATTTCTTTGGTGTTCTTTTTCTCAAAGACTTAGACCCATATGTACAATACTTCCTATAGTTTATCTCTTATTTAAAAAACATTTTCTTGTCCTAGGGACATCCACAGAACTAAGAAAGATACTAGCTCATACTTTTCAAATTACTTTCCCTTAATCATAGTGTATCTAACAAAATGGAGAAATAGACCATGAACATAACTTCTATTTTTTGTTATATGTGTGTAAAGACAATAATTCTTAAAGTTTTAAGTATTTGAAAAGTTGTCAAGGTCATAACAAACAAAATTTAGACATCATGACTAATTGGAAGAGATCAAAGAAAAAATCTGAAATTTAGTCGATTTTTCTGGTTTTAACAAATTTGCTTTGGTTATGTAAAATGTTAACATTGGTAGAATCTGGATAGAGAGCTCACAGGGATTCTTTATGCTATCTTTGTCACTTTTCTAACTTTTTGTAGCATTATTGCAACATAAATGTTTAAAGCACAATAGATAACAACAATATAAAGTTACCTATCTAGTTATTCCTTTATAAGTCAGGCCGTCATCAGGGTATCTCCTTATGAGAAACTGCCTGAAAACACTTGGCTATGCTTATTGGGAGGATTCTAATTTGAATTTAATAGTGTCACTCAATGCTCCCAAAGTTTTAGATCAAGGAAGTGATATGTGTACATATACCTCACTCTATCAACTATGTTTAAGGGTAAAACTGTGAGCCCTCCCTCCAACTCTGATTATCAACTAGACTGTAGTAAAGACTCTCATCTCCCTAGAAATACATTTTAATCTGAAGAATATATATAATTTTTGACTGCATGGAGCAATAGTTTCATTACTACAACCCCATACTTCCGCTATTTTTAAACACCTCCCATACTTTTTAATGACTAACCTTGCAGTCTCAAGATAACTTGTCTTTTCCACATAGGATCTTATGTCATCTAAAAAAAAGGTTTTTTTCCCACAAAGTCAGTTAAAGGCAATGTAAGATACTGATATGATTGGAAGATCTTTAAAATGGTTGAAAATCCATTTATAGTATTGTTTGATTCATAGACCATGAAAATTAATATGTTATTTATGTTCTGTATGGCTGTCTTTAGTGCTGGAAGAATTTAACGAGGGAATGGACATTTAAAGGAATTATTTTTTCAAGTTGGAAGAAAGATGGCATGTAGAGGAGCATTAAAAATTCATAGATGTACAAAGTGCTTTTGGATTTGTTAATTGTTTTCAAAGATTTACATAGTAGCTGGAGAAATGTAAAGTTATGAGCAATAATAAATTTTTATGTAATTTAAAAAATTGATTTGAATCAGTGGCACTTATTCACTAGTATGGATGTTATTGATTTTATGTAAGAGCAATAAATATTTTGCATTTAAATTAAAATGGTGCATTATATTGCTTGTGTCTGCATTTACCCATAAGCCTACTGTGCATGATTTTATGCTTGCAAGTAAATAAGAAGGGGAGCATCAATGCCAGAAGCAGTTATTTTTGTTGCCTTGTTTTTAAAAACACAAATTTATTTCAAATATATTAGACCACATCAACATTTAATTCAAAGAAAATTATATGGAAAGAGAATAAATAATATACTAAATATTTTTAGATATAATATCTTCTTATCCCATTTGTCTAAATGTCTTTGGTTAATATACCCACCTCAACTGCTGTCTTCTTTTTCATGAACCATACTTTTTCCTTAAAAAAAAAGATGGAGATATATATATATATACATATATATATATGCTGTTTATACATATAAATAATGTATTATTCAAATATTAGAATGTAATTATTGCATAACTCTTTGGATTACAAAAGAATGTATTTATTCTTTTTTGATTGCTTATTAAAAGATAATAATCACTTAGGAGACTGAACAATATTATGTCTTTCTAAGTGCTTACTGTGAAAAGAATCTAATTGGAAGAATAATATAGCTGTTCACAAATTGAAGGGATTGTCTAAGAAGGGTGATGCAATTCTACTTTGAGTGTGTAAAAGCTTTTTTTTGTCTTTGAGCAAATCTGTTAGAACGTTTTTGTTGTTGTTGTTGTTGTTGTTTGTTTTCATTTATCTATTCAAGAACTGATTCTTTTTTTTTTTGTAATGTTTAATCATTGGTCCTTGTTACTCTATGTAGCACAAAACTCTTATCAGCTCATGGGACATTTGAGAGGAACTATAACATTCCCTTTGTTGATAATTAAGCGCGCGCGCACACACACACGCACACACACACACACACACACTTGCATACACACATTTTCAGTCATAATAGATTTAGAATTTTTCTATTCCGTTTGCTTTTCTTATAGGTATTCCTACTATTTCCCCTCATAAAAATCTGAATTTCTGAACTAAATGCAACACAGAATTTGATTAAATCAGATCCTATCTTTATTCTATATTCTGATAATGCAGACAAAACTTAGTAGCTTTTCTCACCCATATGTTCCATATTTTATCTATTTGAATACTAAAGGAAATTATGCCAACTTCCTCTTTTCTTGTCACATAGATAAATAAATAATCCCTATCATTCTCTTCCCTATCTCCTAAATTCAAATTAACCAATCGTGTGTATTTCCCGCATAGGGAGATTGTAAGAAAATATTTGTTCAACAACAAATATGTATATGTATATATTTGCTGAAAGTTGGTATTTTCTTGGGGTTAAGCTTTTCTTGCAAATATTACAGTAAACATTCATTAATTGCCTACCATGTGACAGAAATTGAGCTAGGAACTATAGATTTAACAATGAATAAAGCAATGCAGAATTATTGCTTTAATGACTTACAGTTAACTGGTAGGAAATAACATTATTGAGTCATCACAAAAGTCACATCTGTTAAAATATGTGGAAAACATGATGAATAACTTCCAACAATTTAATAATGGAAATTTTCAAAAACATGTAAATATTCAAATAGTGACTAAAATATCAACAATTTAGGGACACATTTAAAAAAATAGATTTAAGACCTAGACACAGAATGTTCTAAAATATATTGAGAAAAATCAAAGACCAAAATAAATGGAGACGTATACCATGTTCATGGCTTGAATACTGGATATTTTAAAGGCTTCATTTTTTCCCACATTGATCTATACATTTAATATTATCACACTTAAATATCCTAATACTTTAGTAGATTTTAATCACAGCCTAGGTGGGACTGTGTACTCTTGGAGAATTAATAATAATTTTTCATAAATTGTTCTAGCATAATTGGATTGCCATTAAAAATGAAAACTGACCAAATAAAACTTCAAAATAAAAACATAAATTATAATCCAAAATAATATATATCTAAAAGTGAAAGGTCTATCAAAAAAGTGTATTGAAGATCATATAGTAGAATACGTCTCTGACCAGAGGGTGATTTTGTTTTACTTTGTTTTATTATTTTAGTTCTAGGTAAGGTTGTCAAATTTAGCAAATAAAATAAATGGCACTAAGTTAAATGTGAATTTTATATAAACAGTTAATAAACTTTTTACAGTAAAATCATGTATGCAATATTTTGAGACATAAATATATAATTTTTTTTGTTTTTCTGAAATTCCCATTTGCCTGAGTATCTTGCATTTTACCTGGCAACTCTGCTTCTAGGTAAATGTGCAGCATTAAAATACATATATGTACAAAATAAAAGTACAATAATGTTCATAGAAGTATTATTTGTAAGACTTTCAAACTTGCAATTTAAATGTCCACATCACCAATAAAGTGATCAAAAATTATAATGTATGCATACCATGCAAAAATATAAAATACCTGAACAAGCTACAACTATTGCAAATTAAAAATACTGACACAGATGCATGCATACTGTATGATTAAATTTATTTAAAGTTCAATAACAGGTAAAGCCAAAACATTATATTAAAAGTCATAATAGTGATTGCCCTTGGAGAAGTGGAGAACTCACAATTGGGTAGATTTCTGCGTGGGCTTCTGAGGTGCTGGCAATGTTGGATTTCTTGATATAATTGGTAGGTATACTTAGTAGTCATTCTTTGAGTTCTGCATTGATAATTGTTACACTTTTCTATGAGTTTTATAAATAAATAAGAATGCTAAAATGCTACAGCTACATTAATATAGGCAAAATTGACTGTAAGGCAAATAACATTTCAAAAATAAAAAATCTCTATATGGTGATTACATGTTCACCATTTTTAAAACATTAATTGAAGAAAGCTACCAACTAATGGGGGAGTTTAATATTTATCCAAAAAGAAAAAGTTAAAATATAAATCTGAACAATGTAAAATTGAATTCAATCTAATGACCATACAAAGAACATTTCACCCCAAAACTAGAGAAGACACACTCTCATTCAACCCACAAAAACTAGTTATTAAGCTTAGTACTTCCTAGGCCATTAGTTATATTTCAGTAAAATTTAAAGAAGAGATGACTTTAAGGTTATTTTTCTGCCTATGAAGATTTTAACACAAAATAATAAAAAACTAAATTCCTCACACTTTTAGAAATTAAAATTGAGACAAATAAAACCAAATAAGTTAACAATTAAAATGTTATATAAAACTAAAAAAATGCATAACACAAACATAGGGTAAATATAAGTGGTATATTAAAAAAAAATTTTCAGCATATAAACAAATATGAGGAAATGTAGAAAGGGTGAAATTTATTGATATATTCACTCAACATTTTAAAAGTTCTGAAGGGACAGGAGAGTAATCCTTAAGGTATAATTTTGTTATATTTCTACAACAGAACATGGTTGTAATGGGCCAGAATATAAATGAATAAATCACGGCTACACATGGCTCTAATATACTGTTAGTAAAATAAACAACAACAAAAAAAAGTCACAGAATACATAAGTATGATTTCATTAGTATAATGTACAACACATGTAAAACTCTTGTTTGGGGCTGCATTTATACATGTAATATGTTTTTAAAAGAGAATGATAAAAAATTGTTGACTACTGTTACCTATGGGTTAGAGTATCAAGACAAATGTGGTAGAAGAGGGGCTTAGAGGAGTCTAATATGTATTAAATGTGACGTATTACTGTTTTTTCAAAACAATTATACAAATATAGCATGAATGCTACACCTTTAAAAAATACTTCAAGGAAAGCTTTGGCACATAGAATTAAAAAAACGCAAATCTTAACTTCCATTTTACCACTCTAATTCTGCTTAATTTTTCTCCTATAATTCTTTTCATGTAACCACTATTAACAGGGTGTATTCTTTCACTCATTAAAAATGAATTTAAACTATTACCTATGTGCATTTAAATATGTAGTTACCTTATCAAATGAAGTGTGCAGTATTTTACATATGGTTCTCTGACATATTTTCTCCAATCAGCTAAGTGTCTTGGCAATCTTTTGGTCTCAGTATACAAAACCCTGGCTTTTTTCTTTTTAAGTAGTCCATAGTGTTCTATATATAGATGAGCTGAATGCTGTAAAATAATTCCCTCTTGGAAGATATTAAGTTTTTTATCATTTTAATTTTCATAATAAATAAATCAGAGTATATATTTCCTATATACCTTTGTACACATATGCAGATATATTTTAGGATAAATGCCCAAAATTTAGATGATAATTTAATGCATGTTTTCATAACAATGTTTCAGAGATTTTCCTCATGGGTGACTAGGCTCTCCTTCAATCAATGAGTTTTGGGTCTGTTGGTGCAGACATAGAAATTGAACGAGAGATCATTATTTTTCTCTGAAGAGCTGGGTAGTCTTCCATCAGATTTTGTCATCCCCTAGGAACATAATGTCTATTAGTCATCACCACAGATCATTGTGGGTCAAGGTAACATGGCCTGAGGTTTTGCTACTCATCATAGTTAACTATTTATTTATTTCCTCTGTTTTCTTAGTATTGACACATCTCTTCTATTATTCTGAAATCCTGTTCTTTTCATCAACTATAGAAATTATGGCTTAAGTGCAGCACAAGCTCTCTTATTGGCAGCCATGATTTACAGTAGGGAGTTACAGCTGAATTTCTAAAAAATTGATGGTGGCTCCTTCACTGATGTATTCCTTATTACTTTAGAACAGAGAGTGTTCTCAGGCATTTATCACAGAATATTGTCATCATGTAGGGTTGCTGGTTGCATGTAATAAATCCATTTAAAAATTTCCTACTCCCTGAGTTTTTGGTGTTATTCCTCAAGACTCTGCCAAAGCTGTTCTGACATCTCCTAATTTGTTGTGTGCCATAGTTTCCCCATGTTTTAGCAACCAGCTCTTCATCCTGGATTGGATCCAGATCTCCTTCTCTGGATGTCAATTCTAGCATTACAGCAGAGTGTCAATAAACATTTTTAAATATGGTCTTTCAAAATTTTTATTTATTTATTTATTTATTTATTTATTTATTTTAGAGTTGTAGAGTACAAATGAACACTTATTACACAAGTAGATTGCATGCAGGTGAAGATTGGGCTTCTAGATGGCTCTACTCTCCCTGGTTGTGGACCAGGTACACTTTTTGTTGTCATGTGGTTTGGTTCCTACACCTTCAAGAGCCAGTTTCATAAAGATGCTATCAGTTTTGTAATTCTTTTGAAAGGTAAGAACTTTTCTCTTGGTATATAGATTACATGTTTTCACTTGAGATTTAACAAAATGTGAATTAGTTTGAAGGCAAAGAGTGGAGTAAGGGGCAGGTATTGAGGAGGCCACACATCATTGCAAGAGACATCCTTTTCAGGTTTTTGGCATAATTTTCAGCAAGAGATCATTTTGTTTTATCCTAACAAAGAGGAGACTGCTTCCAGCAGCCTAGAGTGTTTGGGCTAATTGAAGGAAAAAGTTCAAGATACCTAAGCACCTCTACCTAAAAATCCCTTTTACAAGTATCAGGGCCCAATTTCTACTCTACCAAGACTTTCACTTGAGCATAGAAAACCTGCCAAATTGATCATTTAGTCTGGGTTATTACACTTATAATTGAATCTCAATCCTTAATTTTACCAGTATGCCCTATGACTACATGAGATGATAATCACTTTAAACATGGCCATGATTTTAGAGTGGTTTTTGAGTGATGTTTGCTGATGTGAGCTTTTTGCTCTTTTCCTTTTTGTCTTCTAAGGCAGCTAACACATAGTGGACAATTTCACATTTATATCACTACTATTGACCTTACACTATTTAAATGCTAGAGTTATTGCATTTCTCAATGTAATTTATTCTATCTTTATCATATCCAATCTGCCACACATGATAGTTTCACTATACTGATGCTGTAGCACCAAACCAAATACCAGTATTAGGGTACTTCTGTTCTATGATCTCATACTGAGTGTTTATTAACGAGGATGAAAAGAATATCATGAGTTTTCCTGCAAACAGAACATGAGATAAGTAATGGGTAAAGATAAGTTGTAGTAAGGCAACACTAGTAATCAGGATTGTAAGAGAGGGAAGAGAAAGAGTCAAGGAAGATAAAGGCAATATGAGAATGCATTATTATGGCCACAAAAACTGACTTAGTTGTAACCTTTAAAAATATGAAGAAGATAAACCTCAAATTTCAATTAGTATAAGAGACTAATCTCACATACTCCTTGGCTAATATTACCCAATTAAAAAGCCTTCTTCCCTGGCAATACTTGACTCAGTGATAGGCTTTATATATTATCAGAAGCAGGACCTCAGTGGAACCCCTGTGTTTCAGACACAATATCCTATTCCCATTGTAAATATGAAGATACAGAGGATATTAAGGTTTATTTAGAATACATAATCTGTTGTTTTGTGAATTTTTGCCTGTGGGCTCCCACAAAGCATTTCCTGAAGAGGTCTCTATGGAGCTCCCTGTCTGGACCATGTGGACACTAAGATTTGCAGCCAGTTCTCAGAAAGGACAAAGAAAATTCTTAAGATAAAGTAACCAATAAATTGCAGAAACAGACATTTTAAAAAAGTGTTCTGGAGGTGATCCAGCGTGGTCACTATGGAGCAGCAGACTGGTGACGTTCTCATGGAGTAAGGTAGAGAATAGGGACTCAACTGCAGACAGACAAAGATATCTCAAACACGTTTGGACATGTGAAAAACCCTTCATCCAGTAAAGGTCTTTTTGAACACAAAGACCTGAAAGCAATGGCAGATACTGGAATCTGGGTGCCCTACCCACCATAGTACCCCAGGCTTGCACAAGAACTGCCCGGTGGATGAAAAGGGATGAGTGAGCCAAAGATGCTTTCAGGTGGTTCACCCCCTCCTAGCCATGCATGCATCATGGTCCAACTCAGGAGGAGTCCCGGGCAATTGCAGTACTTTGGGCAGCCAAAGGCCAAGCAGAATGGAAGAAAGACCAGAAACGGAGCAGTCATGGTGAGTGCAGCTTTCTGTCAGACTGGTGACTTACAGCTGGGGACGGCCCACCTGCAGTGTGAACTTGACAGAGGCACACTGCCAGCATCTGGTTGCCATGTCTCTACTTTGTACCCATACAAACAGCAGGGGTTGAGGTGGATCTCCTATCTTCTGATTCCAATCTACAGCCCAGGTGCCTTCCCTTTGAGAAAGTCTTTGAGTGTCTTTCTTGTGGCATCTTCCGTATTCTTGTCCACAGTCCACTCTTGAATTAGAGTAGGTTTGGTGTGGTTTTTTTGGCCATGAAGGAGCAGATGGAGGGACGTAGGGCTTGAGGAGATTCTTCCTGGCCTGTTTGGGGCTGTCATCTCTCTTGAAAACCTGCAGTGACAGAAGCCTGCCACAAGGTGCAGGCAGGAGCAGATTTGAATGCCCCTCCCTCTCTCACTGAGTGACTTAGATTGAACCACAGAAAAGACCTTAGAACAGAGGCTAATTGAATAGCTTCAGAGCAACAAATCAAAATAGAATTATAGAAAGTGAAGACAGGCCTGTTACAAATGAGCAAAAATGAATGAAAACATACAGCCAACTCTCAGAGTCCTAAAGATACAGCACCCAAAAAAGCAGCTATCGGAACACAAATAATGGAAACCACACAAAATGATACGCCACAGAAATCAGAGATTGAATGGCAAAAATGAACAGGAAACTAGAGAAACTAGAGGTAAAACTCCCTGAATCCATACAGGAAGTAAAAGCAGAATTGTCCAATTTCAGAAAAGCCCACAAGGATACTACATAATGGAAAAAGCTCAATATGCCAGCAAGAAATATCCATCCTAAACATATAGGCACCCACCACAGAAACATCAGGTTTTTTAAAACAACCACTAAGCAATCTAAGAGATGATATTGACTCTCATACAATCATAGTTGGAGACCTAAATATCCCCCTAAAAGCTTTAGATAGATTATCCAGGCAAAATACTGACAAGGAGATTCAGAAACTCTATTGAATAGTTGATAAAATGGGTTTAATAGATACCTACATCTAATGAGTATACATGCAGAATACTTCACACAACATCTACTTAATATACATGTGGGTATACATTATACACACTAGCACATAAAACATACTCCACAATCAATCACATTCTTGGACATAAATCAAGCATGAACAGTTTTCAAAAGATCAAAATCCTATCTTCAACAGAAAAATCCAGATCACCAGGATAAAATCACAACTGCAGGATATAAAGACAAGAATATCATAGAAAGGATCAACACAACAAAAAGCTGGATCTTTGACGGAATAAATTAGATTGATGCTCTTCTGGCCAAATTGGCTAAAAAGGAGAGAAAGTCCAGATAAACCCAATTAGAAATGCAAAAGGTAAAGTTACAACTGACCCTGAAGAAATTCAAAAGGTTATCAGAGGTTACTATAAATACATTCATGTAATTAAACTAGAAAACCTTAAAAAGAAAAAGGTGCACTTTCTGACATCACACAAACACCCAAGTTTGAAACAAAAATAAATTGAAACTCTAAATAGACCAATAACAATCAAGGAATTTGACTCATTCATAGGAAATCTCCCCATCAAAAAAGGCCCTGGGTCAAATGGCTTCCCAGATGAATTTTATAAGACATACAAGGAGGTGTTGATATCTAGCTTATTGAAAGTTCTCCAGGCAATCAAGAAAGATGAAATGCTCCCCAACTCATTTTATGAAGCCAACATCATACTGATACACAAACCTGGCAAAGACCAAAAAGGAAGGAGAATTATAGGCCAATTTTCTTGATGAACATAGATGAAAAAATTCTCAACTAAGATTTTAGCAAATTGGATCCAACAACACATCTCAAATACTGTCAACCGTGACCAGTTGAGTTTCATTCCTGGGATGTAGGGCAGGTTCAACATTTTCAAGACCATAAATGTAATTCAGCACATCAGCAGATGTACAATCACGAATCACATGATTTTATTATTAGATGCAGAAAAGGCATTTGACAAAATATAGCATCTCTTCTTGATAAAAACCCTTGAGCACCCAGACATAGAAGGAACATTTCTTGAAACAGTAAGAGCCATCTATAATAAACCCATAGCCAACATTTTGTTCAATGGAGAGAACTGGAAACAATCCCCTAGGAACAGGAACAAAACAAGTATGCCTACTTTCACTCCTACTCAATATGTGCTGGAAGATCTTGCCAGAGCAATCAGGCCAGAGAAGAAAATCGGGGTATCCAAATAAAAAAAGATAGTTAAGCTATCCCTCTTTGCAGACAATATGATTCTATATCTTGAAAACCAAAAACCCTAAGGAGTCTTCCAAAAGCTTCTTCACACTGATAATCACTTTAGGTAAAACCTCAGGGTACAAAATGAAGTGCAAAAGACAGTTGCATTTCTATACACCAGCAACAAGCAGGCAGAGCATCAAATAAAAATCATAACTTCATTCACAATAGCTACAAAACCAAATGAAATACCTTGGCATTCACCTAACCAGAGAAGTAAAACACTTTTACAATGAGAAGTACAAAATGCTCTCAAAGATATCAAGGATGACACAAAGGGAAAAATATTCTACGCTTGTGGATCAGAAGAATGAATATTGTCAAGATGTCCATTCTACCAAAGACAATCTAAAGATTCAGCTCATTAACCCATCAAATTACAAACATCATTTGACTCAGATCTGGAGATGACAATACAGAAATTAATATAAAAACAAAAAAGAGCATGAGTAGCACAAACAATCCTCAACCAAAAAAACAAAGCAGGAGGGATCACACTTACAGGATTTAAACTTTACTACAAGGCTACAGTAACCCAAACAGCTTGGTATTGGTACAAAAATAGACACACAGACCAATGGAACTGGACAGAAATTCTGGAAGGAAAAACTCAGTCCTCAACCAACTCATCTTCAACAAAGTCACCAATATGAACCACCTTGGAAAGAACATCATATTTAGCAAATGGTGCTGGGAAAACTGACTGACCACATGCAAAAAAGTGAAACTGGACCTTTACCTATCCGTATATACAAAAATCAACTCTATATGGATCAAAGTTCTAAACAGAAAACCTCAAACTATAAGAATTCTAGAAAAAAAATAAAACATCCTTATGCACCAAGACCCAAAGGCAAATGCCATAAAAGCTAAGGTAAACAAGTGGGACCTTATCAAACTGAAAAGCTATTGCACAGCAAAATAAACCATCAAGAGAGTGGGGAGACAACCCATAAAGTGGGGGAAAAAAATTGCAAATTATGCATCTAACAAAGGCCTAGCATCCAGGATCTACAGGGAGCTTAAATAAACTGAAAGAAAAAAACCAAACAATCCCATTAAAAAGTGGGCAAAGGACATGAATAGACACTTTTAAAAAGAAGACATACAAGCAGCCAACAGACACATGAAAAAATACTGAGCCTCAGTAATCATCAGAGAAGTGCAAACCAAAACTACAATGAGATATCACCTAACTGCAGTAAGGATGGCCATCTTTAATAAATCAAAAAACAACAGATGCTGGTGTGGGTGTGAAAAAAAGGAATGCTTCTACACTGTTGGTGGGAGTGCAAGGTAGTTCGAACTCTATGGAAAGCAGTGTAGCACTTATGAAAAAATCTAGAAAATGACCTTCCATATGATCCAGCAATCCCTCTCCTGGAAATATACCAGGAGGAACATAAATCTTTCTACAAAAAAAGGCATCTACACATACATGTTTATTTTCACATTATTCACAACAACAAATAAAAAAACCCTATCCTACTACCCATCGAAAATGGACTGAATAAAGAAATGTACATATACACAATGAAGTATTACACAACCATAAAGAAGAACAAAATTATGGGCTTCACAGCAAATTGGATGGAATTAGAGATCATAATAATGCTAAGTGATCTATCACAGAAACAAAGAATTGAATACCACATGTTCTCACTAATAAGTGGGCCCCGAACCTTAATCCCATTAGTACAAGGGAAGGATTGGCAATTTCTGGGCACTGCAAGGGGGGGAAGGAAGTGAGGTGAGGGGGAATATAACAACACAAAGGTTACCTGGTCCAATACTAAGGTGAGTGAGGGCCAGTTGGAGGTCCAAACTTCACCTGCATGCAAACTACTTGTGTAGTTAATCCTTGCTTGTACTCTATACCTCTATATTGAAATAAAATTTAATTTAAATAAATTATAAAGAGGTCTTCCAAGAGATGTCAACTTGAATGAAAAGAAACCAGTGCGTTTATCCACTGACTTCATCATGCCCCATTTGTTTGAGCGCTGCCTTTACAGGTATTAACAACTACACATTTTCATGCTATGCATGAATTTGAGCAAATTAGATTGTTTTAGCATCAAAAAAAAACTCCTGAGGCTATAAGTGGAAAAATGTGTGACCCATATTTAAGGTGGAATGCAGTTAGTGCAGAATGATCATTACTAGAACTGTCTAATAAAATCATATATAGCCAGAGGACATGTGATGAGGGACTCAAGGATGGTTGCTACAGGTAGCATAAATGATGTTCCTTAACAGGGCTTTTGTAAGATAAAATGCATTTTAATCATATTTGTGATAGAATTAATAAAAATGCATTAGACATATATTTTTATTCATTATTTAAAGATCATTGTAAAAAGAACTGAATAATTTTTAATTTTGATCTAGAAAATCAGATATAATTCTATATGTAGAATAACCAGGAATATCAATCATTTGAAATTGAATTTATTGCTTTACTCTGTTATACAGAAATTTAAAAAAATTCTCCCATATATGTTATAAGAAAATAGTTTACAACATCTTAAAACTTCTGTAAAAATAACTCAAAGTATATGAACATGGCCCTGGATTTGTGCTATTCAGTTGGCACATAATTTTTTTAAAATTTAGTAACAATAACATCAAGGTGAACAATTTTGCACATTTAATCTATTAAAAAATAACATTATTTTGAAACCCCTTCACATATTAAATTTTATGAACAAATGACATAATTTCCAAGGTCTGGATAATTAAACATTAACTGACATCTACTATATAGTATGCATATTTCAAAACTATTATATCTGTCAGTTTTGTAGCATAATTAGGTCACGGCTGCATGAAAAAAATTCCCTGAAGTATTTAATAGTCATTGAAAAAAATCAAATAAACTAATCAGAGCATTTGGCTTCTGACAGAGATTTGAAAATTTTTATAGAAGTAAAAAAGATGAAATTTTTGTTTGCATGTTTGTTGTGTGTTTTAATGAGATGTTTATTAGAGAAATATTTTATCATAAATAATTTAGAGAGAAAATATTAAAAATTCACTAAAGACTCTTTCAAATATAGCTTTTTCTTTCAACTGAGTTTTTTTCTATTGATTTAAAAATATATATTCTATTCTGAAAATAAGCAGAATAAAATAATTTTGCTAGAAAAAACTTGCTATTATCTAAATAGTGTGAAGCCAGAGGTTTTTTTCCAAAACAGAAGGTTATTCCACTTGTGTTACTATAACAAAACAACCAAGACTTATAAAGAACAGAATTTTATTTGGTACAGTTCCGGAGGTTGGGAAATCTAAGACCAAAGTGACCACATTTGGTGTCTGGTGAGGGTCTTTTTGCTGTGGCTTTACCCAGTAGAAGTGAAAGCACCGTGTTCTCCTTGACAGAAAAGTGGGAGGGAAAAAGGAAAAAAAGGACTCAGCTTGTTCTCTCTGGCTCTTTAATAATGCATAATGAATTAATGAGAACAGAATCTTTATGACTTACTTCTCAAAAAGTCCCACCTCTTAATAACATCACAACAAAAATTCAATTTCAACACATGAATTTTGGGGGAATTCAGATCATAGCATTATAAACTATCTGATATTTTTTCAATACTTTCCTCTTTCAGTCTCTATAATAAAAATAGTTTTTGTGTAGTTCGTATGCAACAACTAATATTCTGAAAGCATTTTATTGGCAAACTTTTTTGCTTAATTTAGAGATGCTTTCTTTAGTAGAATTTGTACTTAAAATTTGTCACTACTGATGCTCAACATTTTCAAGTTTTAAAAACTGTCAAAAAACATTGTAATTCAATTTAACTGTACATTTAAAGCCTTTAAAGTTAAAAGCAATGATATTTATAGTATAATTGAATCTTGTTTCAATTCAATTTTTTTCTTTTTGCATGGGTCCATTATATAGTGACAAAGAAGACTGGCCTTTAAGACTACCTCCACCTGTGTACACTGTACCTGATAGATGATTGTAAATTCTTTAGCCATTTTTTATCATGGGCTTTCATAGTTTTCATCTCTTACTTTTTCTTACACGCATTCATCAACAACTGATGGATTTGTCCTCTCTACATCTCTGGTCTTTTTTCTTTCTCTGGGTTTATACTTCATTTACAACAGAAACCAAAATAGTTTTTTTTTTTAAATTCCTTTCATTTATTCCCTATATCACCATGATTCCTTTTAGTAAGCCTATACATTTTTGTCATGCTTTTTCAACATATTTTTCTTCGTTGAATCTATTATTAAGAAAAAAATACAATAAAACAAAACAGATATATACTAAGATTTTTTTGTAACAGAAGCTTTTCAAATATATGTTTTCAATATTTTTAGATCATGCTCTAATTTTCAACCGTTTTAGATCATTTTTTAATAGAGTCTAGGTTCTGTGTTTTGCTTCTACTCATTCATTTTTGAATAAGAAGTGATTTAGTAAGAATCAACATTTATCAATGGATGCACTAAATGCACCTAATTTTTCTTCAGTTATTGGCAAAAGAAACTCATTTCAGATCAAGGACTGGGTGCCATTGGTGTACATCTGCCCTAATGAAATTAAAATTTTGTTTTGCCATTTATTTAATAATCTTCTGAAACTTTTCCCCTTGGTGGTTAGTTCACTTTCTGAACGTTTTACAAATTACAGTTGTTTACATATAAATCGTACCTAAGAATCAACTCCTATTTCAACAAGCGTTGATCTAAAACTTTTTAGTGTCTTTCATAACTAAATAGTTTAGTTATCTGATATATCTATATCAAAAGGAATAATGATTTCTTAACCTGACTCTCTTTATATTCATGTTACATATTTATAGTTGAAATTGTTGAATTATTATGAAAAGAGAGAACCTTGTTTAAATTGATGACTATGTAGACATATATATTTTTTAGTATAGCACTTGTATAAATTTGCCCTGTAAAATCCCTGAACTTCATAATGTGTGGCAGACAATGGCAGAAATTACAACCTTTTTTACTACATTTTAAAAAGCTACCAACATTGTTCTGACTTTGAAAAATTTGCAGTCAGGGAAGTCATTGTCATTTTATTTCCACTCCCTTTCAACTTGACATGAGGTCGATGCCAATATGATAGTCTTAAGCATCATCATGGGTGCCTGGTTATAAACTGGGAAACTGAATCAAGAACTGTTAGTCTGCCACTTAGATGGAAAAATTATGCTTATTTATATTTAATGAACACTGAAACTCTGGATTTTCATTTTATTGTATTGAAAACTAATTTCTGACTTGAAAAAAAGCCCAGCAAATCTTGCACAATCTTGAATTTCTTAGTAGTCTTATACCTGAAATTTATTCATTACTGACTCCTTTTAATTCAAGTTATGATAAGTTTTCCATTTCTGTTCATGGAGGCAATGAAACAGAAGAGTATTGTGAATTCTCAATGGTGCTCTCTTTAATAAATGTTTGGACAAAGCCACAGCCTGACGATTATGTGATGATGGTTTCTATTTTAGGCAAGATTTTGTCATAATTTAAAATATCAGCTTAAACAAAGAATATTATATTTTTATAATAAGAACAGCCATCTCATCTAATAAATAAAAATTATTAAATACGTTTTTTGATATATATTACTGATGTTGTCAGTAAATTGTGGGTCATACAAAGCCTATTCATTGTTGTAATTTCAATTTTTCTTACTTGTTACTTTGTAGATTCATTTGAAAAATAACAGTTCTTGAAAATAACATCAGGAATAAAATTATACTAGACAAATAAATGACTGTCCTTAGAAATGAAAAGACAACTCAAGAGCTCAGCAATCACGATGCAATCAATACTCTATAAGTATAATTGTATATGTCTCATTAGTATTTTCATTACTTGCTACATTTTTCCTTAAGTTTGCTATTTAATGCATTTGTTTGTTCAAATTCCTGTCATTGACATCAATTTTAAATTTTACTAATTTCCCTATAATATTTAGTCTGTGCCTATAATTTCAGTGACATTTTGCTTTGTTTTGTTTTTAGACAAAAGCCCTCTCCAGAAGATCTAGTCAATAACCAAATATGAATTGCCAAATAAAGAAATGTTGTGATAGAGTCACTATAATGAATTCATTTTTTCAGAATTAGTGATTGAAATATCAAGATTTATTATGAGATATCTATAAACATTTTATTAGAATAATTCAAATACTTTGCTATTGTATTAGCTTAAGCTTATTTATCAAAAATTTTGTAAATAAAATTCATAAATTTCACAGGTAGTTTATATTTAAATGTTGACTTGGTTTCTGCTTAAAGTTATACAAGCGTACTTTTTAATTTAATTATTTAATATTTATTTTGAATACTCAGAACTGTTATAGTTTATCTAAAATATTAAAGAAAGATTAATTTCATGCATCTGTGTGCTTGTAATTGTTTAATGATAGTCTCTTTAAAGAGAAAGAATACTGATTTGTAGCATTTGACCATTTCTCTGTTGTAAATTTTCCCATCAGAACCAATTTTAAGCTACCAATATAATGCACTGAATGAGGAGTTGAGAAGGAATAAATGCAATCACTTGCAAGTGCTGTAAGAGCTGATAATGTTAACCAGCATACCACTGAACATGATGAAGTTTTTTTTTAATTTGAATTTGCACATTGGTAAACTTGTCTTTCCGTTTACACATTGAGGTTACACATAAAAATCTCATATATTTATGTATATATATCTAGTGTACGGTATTTGTGTGAATCAAACTTGTTTTGCAACAAAAGTTAATCTTAGAAAAAGGCTTTCATTATGTCCTTTGACAATATTAGTCTAGTCTCTTAAAGTTTTACCATACTGTTCTACCCCAAAATCTCTGAAGACTTTTCTGATAAAATACATTATACTTTATTTTTTCATGACTATTTTGGATTCATCATACTCTCGCAAATACATCTGAAATTTCAGTTTTCTTCCATTTCTCCTATCCTATAATGATGTATAATAATGCCATACCTTTTTCTTTCAAGGTTTCTATGTATTCAAATACTGGTATATACCAGGAAAATAGACCACAAAACAACATGTTTGTTTTTAAAGTTTATGTTCTTTATGACTGGTATTGATGCATTGAATTTCTGAATGTGTCGATTCAAATATTATAGTGCATTGTATTCATAATTAATTCATAGTTAATAGAATCATTAATAGAATCATTAATAGAATCATTAAAATTTCAGATAAAAAAGTTTTCTTAGTGTTAGAAATTTATATAAAGCAACTAATGTATGCTTCACTGAAACACTGGTAACAAGAAGAAATAACTAGAAAATAGGAAAATAGTGCTGTGAAAAGGGGAGAGAAACATTTTAAATAAGATTTTCTAAGTGTTACAGGAAGAGCAAAATAAAAAATGTGTTTGCACCAAATATATTGTCATTGCACTAAACACTGAAGATCTGACCAGTCTTCACTTTATTTCCTAAGAATTTAGTTCATGTGAATATAATGGATATTCTAAAAAACTGCAGACATTTTAGTGATACATTTTTCCCCCCCTCAGGACACATATTTATTCAGGTAAAACTAAGGAACTCAGGAAAAAAATCAGATAAAGTTTAAGATCCAAATTATCATCTTAATAACATATAAAATAAGAATTTACATATGTACAGAGGAGATAAATTATTATATGTATTTCTTACACATCTATATACACACAGAATATGAATTATTACTTAATACAAATTGCTAAGGACATGGTTGGTAAATATGTATTTATGTGATACACAGTAAATTCAGTGATACAGGAACTTCTCATTATTCTAGCATACAATATCCAAGATATAAGTAGTATACATTTTGTAAAGGAATAGATGTTAAAATACAATGCTTGCCACTGAAAATAACATAAAGTAATGATCTCTCAGTAATGTGTCATAAAATAGTGTCTATGTATATCATTTATTATAAATGTCTCTCATATGCATTATTTCTGTGACTGAGGATTTTACTCACTATGCAAATTGATTGCAAAGTAAAAGACCATACTGCTAAAAAAATGGAGTAGTCATGAAAGTAATGAAAGTGTTATTAGTCAAATCACTAAAAATGTAACTCTCAAAAAGACCAATGCAAAATTTTAAAAACATACCTCCATGAATAATGGTATTGTAGATATTTTAAATAATGATAGATTGATACAGAAAGAAAGTGCTGGAAATAAATTTATATCCATAAACATTTGAAAAAGAAAATAATTTCTAATATATATTGCCAACTCTTAACTTGAGAAATTATAAAAAGAAAAAACTAAATTTAAAGCAATGGGAAGGAAGCAAATAAAAAATAATGGAGTAGAAATAAGTAAAATATTGAAAAAATGAGATAACCAATGAAATCAAATATTGATTCATTGAATAGACTCTCAAATTTGACAAGCAATAAAAAACTATACCAAAAAATGAGAGAAAAACACTCAAGTTTCAAATTTTAACAATAAAAGTGAAACCCTCATTACCAAGTTTAGAAATATAAAAATAATTATTAGGGAGTTCTATGAAAAACTCATTGCCAACAGATCCATAACATAAAATTGATGAAAATGAAAATTTAGTAGAAAGACACCAACTGATTTTTTTTAAAAAAAGGAAACCAGAATAGACATTAAAAAGTAAATAGATTAAATTAGTCATCAAATAATCTACTGCAAATACAAAAACAAGATTTAGAGTGCTCCATTGGTGAATTAAATTAAATATTTAAGGAAGAATCTTTCATATTTTTTTCCAGACAGTAGAAGACACTTTCCACATCATCCTATGAAACTAATATTACTGATACTAAAGTCAGAGAAATAGATCAGATATAAAGAAAACTGTAGATCAGTATGCCTTGTAGCTATGAATCCCAAATCATCATCAAATGATAATAAATTGAATACAGTAATATATACAAATTATGCAACATGACCAGTGGGATTTATCACAGGAATGTGAGATTGGTTTAACATTTGATATTCAATAACTGTAAGACACTATGTTAATAGAGATAGAATCATGTTATCTCAATGGAAAAAGCAGAACTTGACAAAAGGCAATACTCTTTATGGTAAAAACACTCAACAAAGTAGAATAAAAAGGAATCACCTTTACCTGATAAATGGCACATAGAAAAAACCTACAATTAACACCATACTTACGAATTAAAGAGTGAATATTTTTATCCTAAAATCAGGAAAAATAAAAATAAAAAAACAGGATTATCTACTTTCCCTACAAGAGACTTCAATATTGTCCTAAATGTTAGTTACAGGATGCATAAGCAAATAAAAGAAATGAAAGATACCTATGTTAGAAAGGAAGAAGCAAAACTATATATTAATGCCATAATCTCATATATAGATAAGCCTAGGGAAACTTTACTAAAATACAATTAAAATTAAGTGAGTTGAGTAAGATTGCAGAGTACAAGATTATTGCACAAAAATTAATTGTATTTGTAAATACTAGAAATGAACAATTCAAAGAATAGAAGTAAACAACTTCTGTTACAATAGTATCAAGAAAAATAAAGTACTTGAGTACAAATTTTTAAAAATATATAAGTCTTTTACAATGAAAACTACATAACATTGTTGAAATAAATTAAAGAACTAAATAAGTAGAAAAATATACATGTTCATGTATTAAAACACAATATTGGTATGATGGTAATACTCTCCAAATTGATATTTATATTTAATGCAATTTCTATCAAAACCTCAGTCCTTTTGTTGGTGAGGCAAAGTGACAGCTCTTCATAAAATGTATATAGATATGAAAGGGATTCAGAATAACAAAGTAATCCTGAAAAAAAGAATAATGCTGAAGGACCTCCCAATTTCAAAACTTACTACAAAGTTACAGGAATAAAGACAGTGTAGTAAGACAAGGAATATAATGTAGATCAATGGAATAAAATTGAAATTCTAGAATATATGGTCAATTAATTTTGAATAGGTTGTCAGGGACATTCAATAGGGGAAAAACAGTCTTTTCAACAAATAATACTGAGACAACTAGATATCCACATGCAAAGCAAAAAAGTTAAAACACAACTTCACATCATACACTAAGATGAGCAAAATGGAATATAGCTATGAATATGAAATTTAAAATGATAAAATTAATAGAAGAAAACAGCAAATTTTAAGATCTTAAATTAATCTATAGTTTCTTATATATAAGACAATAATCTTATGTATCAAAATAAAAATAAACAATACCTTTTATTTACCTTCTTTTTTTTTTTTGAGTTGGAGTCTCACTTTGTCACCCAGACTGGAGTGCAGTGGCCACTCCCGGCCACCGCAGCCTCTACCTGCTGGGCTCCGGTGATCCTTCTGCCTCAGCCTTTCAAGTAGCTGGAAATACAGGCGCGTGTTACCACGTCCAGCTAATTTTTATGATTTATTGTAGAGATGAGGTCTCGCCAAGTTGCCCAGGCGGGTCTCGAACCCACGGGCTTAGGCAATCCACTCACCTCAGCCTCCCAAAGCGCATGATTACAGGCTGAGCCACCAGGCCCGGCTTTATTTACCTTCTAAGAACATCATCAAGAAAATAAATATACAACCAACATAATGAGAAATATTTGCAAATTAAATATTTGATTAAAGACTTGTATTTCAACCACATAAACAGGAGAAAAATTAAAAACCATATGATCATCTCAATGGGTGCAGAAAAGACATTCAGTGGAATCCCTTTGTAATACAAACCTCAGCAAACTGGGCATTGAAGGAACATATCTCAAATAATAAGAGTCATAAAGGACAAACCAACAGCCAAGATCATACTGGACTGGGAAAAGTTGAAAACATTATCCTTCAGAACAGGGAAAGACAGTGATATCCACTGTCATCACTCTTATTTAACATCACACTGGAATTCCTAGTAAGAACAATCTGGCAAGAGAAATAAATAAAAGGTATTCAAACAATCAAGTAAGAAGTCAAACTGTCTCTGTTCATGAATGACATAATTGTATACCTAGAAAACCCTAAAGACTACCCCAAGAAGTTTCTATAAATGATGACTTCAGCAATGCCTCTGAGTACAAAATCAGTGTAACAGTGGTTACACTGTTATACAGCAATAACGCTCAAACTGAGAAACAATTCAAGAGCTCAGTCCCTTTCACACTAGACACACACACACACACACACCACTAGGAATACAACTAAGAAAGTAAAATATCTCTATAAGGAGAATGACAAAACACTGGTGAAATAAATCATGGATGCTACAAACAAATGGAAAAATTGCTCATAAATTGGAAGAATCAATAGTGTTACAATGACTATACTGCCCAAAACAATCTACAGATTCAACACAATCCCAATCAAAATGCCAATTCTTCACAGACTAGAAAAAACAACCTTAAAATTTACATAGAATTTTTAAAAACAGTTTGAATAGCTAAAGCAATTCTAAGCAAAGAAAAATTGCAGAGACATCAAACGGACTAACTTCAAATTATACTATAAGACTTTAGTAACTAAAACACCATGGTACTGGTATGAAAATAGGCAATTTGGGAGTTCCGGTAAGATGGCGATGGCATCAGCAGGACCGTGAGATTCTCCAAAAGTGAGTTCCCAAAAGGATTCTTACTTTCCTTCCCCCACCCCCCTGCCCACCGCCAGCCACACTTGTCCAAGACCTGGAGACCCTCAGACCCACGCAAGGTGGCACACCAGATCCAGCGCCCAGCTGTGTCACTGATCCCACAGTCTGTCATAGTGGATCACCCACGGCTCTGGGCAGACAGAGAGAGAGGATGGGTGGACAGAAAGGATCCTTGAAAGAGGAACTGCCCACCTCTACCATTTTCCAGGCAGAGATTTGCATTGCCTGCTCATCTGCAAACAGACTCCACCTTGGTTTCTAAGGGAGCAAACCTAAATCCTGCTGCATGGACAGATTGTAAGGCAGTAGGAAATGGGTTCCAGTGTGCCCATACACCTGTTGGTGGATACTGGGAGCTTTAGATAGATTCTGAATCACAGCTTCCCCCTCAATTAAACCTGAAAACTGCAAAAGGTACAGCCCCCAACCCACAGTCCAGCCTCAAAAGTGAACAAAGCCAGAGGACCCTCATAAGGAAGAACAGGAGATTGAACAAAAGAAGTAAAAGTAACCCCACCTTCCCTGAAAAAGAGAATTAAAGAAGGGGAGGAAAAGGGGGAGAGAGAAAAATCTACACAAATGAAGAAAAACCAAAAGAACATGGGTCTCTCCCAGACCCCTGGGAGGGCAGACACTGAGAAAACTGACTTTGGAATGCAAACAATAAAGAGCCCCCAAAATGACTGATCTCAAACTACAAACCTAGATATCAAGACATTAATGGAGAGATTAAAAAGAATTGATGAGAGATAATAAGAAACTAGAAAGGAGTTGATAACTGAGATAACAGTAGTAAAGAATACTGTGAATGAAATAAATAACAAACTGATAAGCTCAGAAAGCAGAATTAACCAAGCAGAAGAAAGAATCTCAGAGCTTGAGGACCAAAATATAGAACTAACACAAACTGTCAAAAAAATAGAAAAGAGGCTTAAAAAGACAGAACAAAACCTTCAAGAGATGAATGATTACTTCAAGAGACCAAATCTAAAAGCAATTGGACTCCCAGAAAAAGAAAGAGAGACAGAGGCCACCCTGGAACAAACATTTCATGAGATTATTGAAGAAAACTTCCC
>CAUYQG010132105.1:0-13200 GCA_963574415.1 Tarsius wallacei
CAGAAACAAAGAACAGAGTACTATATGTTCTCACTCATAAGCAGACCTTGAACAATTATCATAATACTATAAGAAAGGGATTGGCAGTGGTGAGAAACTGCCAGGGGAGGGAGGGGTGGAATTGGCAGTTGAGGGAAACTACCAGGGGAGGAAGGGGTATACCTCATCAACAAGGGTACCTGCACAATGAACATTTGTATACCTAACCCTGAATTGTACCCCACATCTTTAAAATAAAAGGAAAAAATTTAAAAAAGAAAGAAAATCAAGTACCAACTTACTCTGGACCCTACTCTGATTACAATTTGGCCTTTTTCTTATTCACTCATGAGAGAGAAGGCAACACCCTTGGTGTCCTTACTCAGCTTCGTGGAAGCCAACACCTACTGTATTCGCCTACTGTATATTATTCGCCTACTGTATATCTGACAAAGGTCTAACATCTAGGATCTACAAGGAACTCAAAAGTGCCGAAAAGAAAAAAATCAAACCATCCTATTACAAAATGGGCAAAAGATATGAATAGATACTTCTCAATAGAAGACATATGAGCAGCCAACAGATACATGAAAAAATGCTCACCTCACTGGTCATCAAAGAAATGCAAATTAAGGCTACACTGAGATACCACCTAACTCCAGTCAGAATGGCCATCCCCAATAACTCAAAAAACAACAGATGCTGGAGAGGATGAGGGGAAAAGGAAACACTTCTACACTGTTGGTGGGAGTGTAAACTACTACAGCCTCTGTGGAAAACAGTTTGGCAATTCCTAAAAGATCTAAAAATTGACCTTCCATATGATTCTGCAATCCCCCTTCTGGGAATATACTCAGAAGTACTCAAATCACTCTTTGAAAAAGATACCTGCACACACATGTTTACTGCAGCATTATTTACAAAAGCAAAAACAAGGAACCAACCATGCTGCCCATCAAAAGAGGACTGGATAAAAAATGTAGTACATATACATGATGGAATATTATGTAGCCATAAAGGACAAAATTATGAACTTCACAGCAACTTGGATGGACTTAGAGTCTGTAATACTGAGTGATGTTTTGCAGAAACAAAGAACTGAGTATCACATATTCTCACTCATAAGTGGACCTTAAACAATTATCATACTACTATAAGAAAGGGATTGGCAGTAGTGGGAAACTGCCAGTGGAGTGGGGGCACACCTCATCAACAAGGGTACCTGTATAATGAACATTTGTATACCTAACACTGAATTGTACCCCACATCTTTAAAATAAAATTTTAAAAGTACATTAAAATAATAAATAAAAAAATAAAAACAATCTTGCTCATGAGTTGAAGCTAAAATTGTAGAGAACCATAGCCAACTTCAAAACTGTCCCGCCAGAATGGCTGTGCCACAGATACCATGGTTTTTGATGTGTCACTACTTCATCCTTGACAGTACTTGTTAGACTTGTGACAGCTTCCCAAGTGCTGTATGTCCATGTGGAAGGCAGAAGGAGCAGCTGGGTATATTTGGATCTTTTCCTCCAAAGCTGAAAACTCCAGAGATCCAGGAAAAGAATTTATCCCACACTGAAGGAAGGGATGAGTCTATGAGTTTGAAATCAGGAGAACATCAAGGAGAAGATGTGGAATTGGGACTTCCCATTTCAGAGGGAAGGGTCATCATGCCCTGAACACAGGTGTGGAGAAAAGCTTGTGAACAAGACAGGCCATTCTTGCCACAGAAAGAAGGAGTGCTTCCAAAAGTTCAACTCAAAAGGAGGATAAGACGTATTTATCAATGACTTCACCATAGAGATGAAAGAAATGACTGGAAATTTCTTTGCAAAAAAGGCAAATAAGAGTTACCATTTAACGAAGTCCAGTTCCACTTAAAACCAGACATTTCTGAATGAATACTAAGAACACCGAAACTCAGGAGAGTAAAATGAAGGACTTAAAACATGGGAGGAAAGTCAACCGAAGGGGGAAATCCAACCCAGATAGGGCCCATGGGTAGATATTCCTACAGGATTTTTTTCTCCTTGAGCAGAGGACAGTTATGAGTCCTACATACTATCTCCAACATCCAAATAGTCACCTTTGAGACCCAGAGATTTCCCTTCCCTAGAGGTTCTTCTACTCTTTCTCTCATGTCAACTCAAGGTTTCACTGGGATCTGAAATTACATAGACTACTTTAGAAGTAAATATATAGGAAAGAGAAAAAAGATGAAGTAGTTTGAAGAAGAGAACGAAGATTCTCTAGTTCCCTATTTTTTAATCAAATAATTTTTGTTTTAATTGTGTGTCCCAGATTCTGTCTTTATCTCTTTGGCATCTATCTATGACAGGACAAATGATACATACCATCTTTTTGTTTGTTTTTGTATTCATAATACTGACAGCTGATTGGGGAGATACTGATTCACCCAGTGAAAATAAATTATTAGAATTAGAAATGGTTTCCCTGGAGAAAGCCCTTCATATGAAAAGTTATCTATCCAGAGTCCACGCCCCAACCATTTCCTTGTCAAACTCAAACACCAAGCCAATATTCTACTGTCCTAAATCATCACAGGACCAGGTACCAGACAACGAGGAACAATTTCTTTCTTTTACTCAAACTTGCCAATTCTAAACTGTTTATCCCTCTCTGTCCTGTTTTTTCTTTGGAAAACCCAATGAAAGTTTTGTCCTAGGTTTTTGCCTCTCTCTTGCTTCTTCCTATTGAACAAAACCTCGCATTTACCTTGTGGTATGGATGACATGGAAAGTCCAAGTCCTCCAAAAAAAGGAGGAATAAAAACCTTTCACTGTCATTGACCTTTCTGTATCATCTGTCAGTCACGTCAGTAACTAAGACCCAGTCACTGAACAGTTTTCAAGGTAGGAGACAAGCTTGGGTTTAGATGTGATAAAAAGTAAGATCAAAGTGATTTGGGGGAGAATGAAAAAAGATGCCCTCTCTGGATAAATTTTGTCATTTTAGAGTTTGTGAGCACAAGAAATTAGGATGAAAGGTGAAAAGATCTATTACTAAAATATGAAGATTCACATATGCACAATGATTTATGTTTACCACCTATGGTGAACTGGGTAAAGAAAACGTAGTACATATTCATCATGAAACACTACACAGCCATAAAAAAGAACAAAATAATATCCTTTGCAGCAACATGGATACATCTGGAGACCATCATTCTAAGTGATTTATCACAGAAACAGAAAAATGAAGACCACACAATCTTACTTATAAACGAGAGCTAAACACTGAATACACATGGGCATAAGGATGGTAACAATAGATACTGAGGACTCCTAAACCAGGGAAGGAGGGAGGGGGGCAATGGTTGAAAAACCGTCCTTTGGGTTCCATACTTACCATCTAGATTGACAGGCTCAATAGAAGCCCAAACCTCACCACCACACAATCTATGCTTGTGACAAATATGCACATGTACCCCTTGAATTTAAAATAAAATAATTTTTAAAACTTAACCAAATAAAAGGATATAAGTCTTTTTGGGATTGGGCTTCAGCCTAAGAACCTCACTTAAATTTCGCCACTCTTCAAAGACTATCTCAAAACACCGTCACATTCTATAGTATGAAGGGGTAAGGATTCAACATATAAATTCAAAAATAGGAAGGAAACAACTGCTCCCAAAACACCTTTCAGTATTTCACATTTGTCACTTTGTTGTCCTTATCTCACGGTCTGTCTCTGCACTAACATAATGATTTAGTGAAGAGGAAAAAAGAACAAAGAAGGTCAGACTCAGTGAGGGACAACATATGCATTTTGCTACTCTGAGTTATGTCTCCACATTTTTTAAGTACTGATTAAAATGTCTTCTTTTTAGGCAGTGGAAAAACATGAGGAAGGGTATTCCTCCCTCTAGGAATTCAAAATCAGAATCAACATTACAGGGAATGCAGCCATGGGCCACTAGGTGTCTTAAAAAATAAATGGCTCGCATTGGGTGTGGTGTCTCATGCCTATAATCCCAGGATTTTGGGAGGCCGAGGTGAGAGGATTGCCTGAGCCCGTGGGTTTGGGGACTACCTGGGCAACTTGGCGAAACCTCATCTCTATAAAATCAAAAAATTAGCTGGGTGTGGTGGTGCAGGCCTGTAGTTCCAGCTACTTGGAAGGCTGAGGCAGAAGGATCACCTGAGCCCAGCAGGTCGAGGCTGTGCTGGCCGTTACTGTGCCACTGCACTCCAGCCTGGGCAACAGAGTGAGATGCCAACTCAAAATGACTCTCCATGATTTGAAGGCTACTGCTGCCTGGAAGGACTGAAACTGAGAGTCAATACTCCATAGCAGAAAGCTGGCATCAAGGAGAAATGAAGCAGTCACAAATGCTACTGAGAGTCAAAGAGGGGCCAAAGCCAAGGTGAACCCACAGCTTCTCCCTCCATCACCCTGCCTGGCAACTCCCCTCCCCATTAATCCTGTGCCAACTTAATCCTCCCACTCTCACTGGGCCTCTGTTTCTTCTGCCTCCACCTTCTCATCACACCATGCGCTACTGCAAAACGTTTGATTCTACACATAGTTCAGATATAAGCTGTGTCTTTCTTCACCCCTTGGATATCTCAGCACTGACCCAGGCAATTTTACAGCCCAGGAGGTCTAGCCTTTTCTGGTAATTTTCCAGTAATATTAGTAGTTTTTAGTCATTTCTAGGTATTTACATTTTTGGATCTTCTCTGTATTCACTTCAAGCTGCCTTATCAAATGTGTCTTTCTCTTACATCAGTACAGACTTAGGAGCTGACCCCTCTATCTGGTATCCACCCCCCAAAAAAAACATTTACAGAAAGTTTTATTTGCAATGTTTCCTTTATTTAAAACGTCAAGGTAGCATACAGGCAGAGTGATGCTCACATACCCCATGGCATATAACTTAATTAATAATACTAGTAATATTTTTTCTTCTAAGTTCCCTTTGGGGTGCTCTGTCTGTGAGAGCTCTTGGTTCCTCCTCAGCAGGTCATATATTGATCAGTATATCAGCAATTTGAAGAACTATTTTTTTCATGATTTTTTGTTTTATAGATATGTGGGGTACAAGTCAGGCTTAGCTACACAAGCATGCTGCATGCAGGTGAAGTTTGGACCCGCAACTGGCCCAAACTTCCCCTGATTTAAAACCAGGTACCCTTTGCTATGCTATGTACCCCTTCCCTGCCTCCCCTGGCAGTGTCCATCCACTGCCAGTCCCTCCTTTATTCTACTGTGATTAAGGTTCAGGTCCCACTTGTGACTGAGAACATTTGGTATTCAATTCTTTGTTTCTGTGATAGGTCACTAAGTATGACAATTTCCAACTCCATCCAGTTGACTGTGAATTCCATGATTTTGCTGTTCTTTCTCACTATGTAATACTCCATCATGTATATATACCACATTTTCTTTACTCAGCTCACTTTTGATGGGCAGTGGGATTGGTTCAATGTTTTTGCTATTGTGAATACTGCTTTCCATAGAGGTTGAACTGGCTTGTACACCCACCAACAGTGTAGAAGCATTCCCTTTTCTCTGCACCCTTGCCAGCATCTGTTGTTATTTTAATTTATTGATGAGGGCCATCCTTACTGGAGCTAAGCGGTCTCTCATTTTGGTTTTGATTTGTATTTCTATGATGATTAGTGGGGCCAAGTATTTTTTGTGTATCTGTTGGCTGCTTGTATATCTTTTTAAAGAAGTGCCTATTTATGTTCTTTGCCCACCTTTTGATAGAATTGTTTGTTTGTTTGTTTTTCCTTTCAGCTCATTTCCACTCCTTGTAGATCCTGGATGTTAGGCTTTTGTCAGATGCATAATTTGCAAATATTTTTCCCATTCTGTGAGCTGTCTCCCCACTCTCTTGATGGTTTCTTTTACTGTGCAAAAGCTTTTTAGTTTGATGAGGTCCCACTTGCTTCTCTTAGCTTTTATGACATTCACTTTTGGGAATTTGATCAATAATTGGTTGCCTACTTCAATATGCATAAGAGTGTTCTCGTCTGGATTTGGTGGCTCAGCCTGTAATCCCAGCACTTTGGGAGGTTGAAGCGGGTGGATTGCCTGAGCGCACGAGTACAAGACCAGCCCAGTCAACTTGGCAAGACCTCGTCTCTACAATCTGCAAAGGCATAAAAAAAGGCATTAAAAAAATTGGAGATTTGGAGAGGGGAGGATGGAAGGAGGGAGAGAGATGAAAAATTACCTGTCAGGTACAATGTGCATACTTTTGGGGGTGACAGGTACACTTAAATCCCAAACTTCATCTCCACTATACAAAGCAGACATGTAACCAGAAATAATTTATATCCCTAAAGCTATTAAAATTAAGAAAATTATTTAAAATATATTTTAAAAAATTAGCCAGGCACAGTAGCCTGTGCCTGTAGTTCCAGAAGGCTGTAGCAGAAGGATCGCCTGAGCCCAGCAGGTCGACGCTGGGATGGCCATGAACATGATGCTGCACTCCAACCTGGGTGACAGAGGGAGACTCTGACTAAAAAAAAAAAAAAAAAAAAAAAATTGTTCTCTATGTTTTCTTCTAGGATACTTTGAAGTTTTACGTTTGGGTCATTGATCCATTTAGAATTGATTTTTGTGTATGGCAGTAGATAGAGGCCCTGTTTCTTTCTTCTGTATGTTGTCAGCCAGTTTTCCTAGCACCATTTGATAAATATGGTGTCTTTCATAGAGGTTGTTATTGATGGCTTTGTCAAAGATAAGTTGGTTGAGAGATCAAGTTTTTGCTTCCATAGTTTCTGCCCTGTTCCATTGGTCTATGTTGTCTATTCTTGTACCAGTCCCAGACTGTTTTGATTACTGTAGCTTTGCAGTAAAGTTTAACGTCAGGAAGTGTGATACCTCCTGCGTTGTTCCTCTTGCCGAGCATTGTTTTGACTATTTAAACTCTTTTTGGTTTCTATATTGTTGTTTCCAGCTCTGAGAAAAATGATGTTGATACTTTGATGGGTGTTGCATTGAATCTGTAGATTCCTGGGTAGGGTGGGCATCTTGACATTATTGATTCTTCTAATTCATGAGCACTGAATGTTTTTCAATTTATTTGTGTCATCCTTGATTTCTTTGAGCAGTGTTTCATAGTTCTCATTGTAAAGTGTTTTCACTTCTCTGGTTAGGTGGATGCCAAGGTATTTCATTTTTTTTTATGACTACTGTGAATGGAACTGTGCTTTTTATTTTGCACTCTGTCTACTTGTTGCTGATGTATAGAAATGCAACTCTCTTTTGCACATTGATTTTTGTGCCCTGAGACATTACTGAAGTTGAGTATCAGCATAAAGAGGCTTTTGACAGATTCCTTAGGGTTTTCAAGATATAAGATCATATCATCCACAAAAAGGGAGAGCTTGACTTCCTCTTTTCCTTTTTGAATACTCCTGATTTCCTTCTCTTGCCTGATTGCTCTGGCTCGGACTTCCAATACTATGTTGAACAGGAGGGGCAAGAGTGGGAATCTATGTCTAGTTCCCGTTTTCAGGGGGAATGCTTCCAATTTCTGCCCATTGAGCAAAATATTACCATAGATGGCTCTTACGGTTTTAAGAAATGGTCTTTCTATGTCTAGATGCTCAAGAGTTTTTATCAAGAGGGGTGCTGGATTTTGTCAAATGTTTTTTCTGTGTCTAATGACATAATCATGTGGTTCTTGGTTTTACATCTGTTTATGTGCTTAATTACATTTATGGCCTTGCAAATGTTGAACCAGCCTCACATACCAGGAATGAAGTCCCCTTGGTCATAATGGATGATCCTAGAGATGTATTGTTGGATCTGATTTGCTAGAATCTTTTTTGGGATTTGTGAATCTGTGTTCATCAAGGAGATGGGTCTGTAATTTAATTGCCTGGAAACTTTTTCCATAAGAATGGTGTCAGTTCTTCCTTGTATGTCTTGGAGATCTCAGCTGGAAAACCATTGGGTCTGGGGCTTTTTTTGGTAAGTAGATTTCTTATGACTGAGTCAATTTTCTGGATTGTTATTGGTCAGTTTAGAGTTTCTATTTCTTCTTGCTTCAACCTTGGGAGGTTGTGTTATGTCAAAAAGTGATTTATTTCCTTTAGGTTTTCCAGTTTGTTTTCATACAGATTTTTATAGCAATCTCTGATAATCTTTTGAATTTCTTCAGGGTCACTTGTGACTTTGTCTTTTGCATTTCTAATTTGTTTATCTGGGCTTTCTATTTCTTTTCTTTTTTAAAAATTAATCTGGCTAGTGGTCTATCAATCTTATTTATCCATTCAAAGAACCAGCTTTTTGTTTTGTTAATTTTTTTCTATGATTTTTTTTTCTTCTATGCCCTGCAGCTGCAACTTTATCTTGGTGATCTGGATTCTTCTGCTGAACTTAGGATTTTGGTTGTCTTGAATTTCTAGCTCCCTGAGATGTGACATTAGGCTGTATACACTTTACCTTTCTGTTTTCTTGATGTATGTTTGCAATGCTATGAATTTTCTTCCCTCATGGAATGCTTGTTCCAAGGTGCTCTCTACTTCAAGGAGATATTCATGTATAGGTTTGGCTTCTTGACATAATTGTACATCTCTTAGAAGTTTTTCTCCTTCCTCCTGAGTTTTTTTCCATATTTTGTTAACCAACTGGATTAATTCCATATTTTGGTCTTCAAGCTCAGAGATTCTTTCCTCTGCTGGTTAATTCTTCCCCCTATGCTTATTAATTTGTTATTTATTTTGAGGGTGGAGTTTGTTATTTCCATTATATCAGAATAGGCATTTTTGGAGTTGGCTGACTCCTTTACAATTTCATTGAGCTTCACTTTTTGTTTCTCTTGATTCTTGTTCATTTTTACCATCCAATTTTTTATTTCTGTAGCTGATATCTCAAGCAAGTCATTCTGGGAGGTTTCCATTGTTTATGCTCTGATGGCTGGTTTTGTTTGCTTGTTTGTTTGTTTGTTTGTTGTTTTGCGTGCTGTCTCTTTAGGACTCTGGAGGTTTCCTGTGTTTTTCCACTGATTTCTCCTCCTTTGTGAGAGATTTCTTTCTCCATAATCCATCACTTGGTGAGAGGAAGCATTCACTTCTGCTGTTTGTGCCACCCTGTAATTGATATAGTAATTGCAGGCTCTCTTGCTCCCTCTGCTAAACTAGTCAAACTGGTTTTCAGCCTAAGGGATGCTGCCAATTCTCTCTTGCCTGAAATATGGCAGGGTGTGGGCCACCTGGAATTCCACTTCTACCATTGCTTTCTGATCTCTGTGTGTAGAAAGAGTCCCCTGCTGGGTGCAAGGTGTATCAGCTGTGTCCCTACTCTCTGCCTTGCTCCACACAAGGGGCAACAGTCTGCTTCTCTACTACCTGCCAGCAGCAGGCATGCCAGCTAAATTCGCTCTGCATGTAGCTCTCTTTCTGCTTGGGAAGAGGCTATCAAGGCAACAGCAGCCAGTGGTCAGATCCATTCCCCTTTTCACTTGGGCTCTCATTGTCCCTTTTGTCCTGACCAAAGCTCATCCCCCTTGGAATTGGTGGTTTGTGTGCAGGTGGGAGGTGGTGAATGACTTGTAATGTCTTAGGATTGCTCACCTCTCTCTTCCCCTACTCTGTAAGAGCCTGGAAAGGAGGGGTTGGGACAACCAAAGTCCTATGCCTGCCATTGCTTTCTGGTCTATGTGTATACAAAAAGTCCCCTGCTGGGTGCAGGGCATATTGGAAACTGGGTCCCTCCTCTCTGCCCTGATCAGCGTCAGCAGCTCCAGTCTGCTTCTCCACTAGCTATGGGGGAGGGGGAAACATCATGTCAGCCAGATTTACTCTGCATGGGGCTTTCTTCCTACTTGGAAAGAGGCCGCCAAGGCAGCAGTGGCCAGTGAGTGAGTCCTTTCCCAGTTTTGCTTGGGGTCTGGTTGTCCTCTGCTGTGTCCCAACCAAGTCTCCTCCTGCAAGACTGACAGCTCAAGTATGGCTGAGAGAGAGTGAACTGACTTGATCAACTTTGAATCATTCACCCCTATCCTTCCCTATGCAGAGTTTTTGACTTTGTCTGAGTCAGAAAGAAGGCAGGGGATGGGGAGACTGGAGTCCCAGGTTTGCCATGGTCTCTGTGTGCTCAAAGAGACCTCCACTTAGTGCTGGATGTATCACCCATCAGCAAGAGTTCAGGGTGTCTCAGTCAATCGGCAACTGGGTAGGCACTCTCCAACTTGGTAGGCAAGAGTGGTGCCAGTCTGCTGCTCCACGATGGCAATCTTGGCGCCCCTTGAGGAACTCTTGATAAGATTCTTTATTTAGGGACAAGATGTCAACCAAAGTAACAAGACTTCCTCTAGGCAAATTCATTTGGAAGTCTGCCAAATATAAACTATAATCTATCAATGATAAAAACAAATCTGCTCAGTGGGCTAAACTGCATTCTATTTTCCTAACAGTAATGAAAGGATCAAACACTGGTAAAGTCTTCTGTGTTTGTATTTTCTTTGTGGGCAGTGATCAATGGCCTAGCCACATAGGACAATGGAAGTCTGGCCTTTCAAGGGGATCTCATGGAATAACACCCTGTCAAAACTTGAGGAATGCGTTAAAGTAGGACCTGTGGGTTCACATAAGAAGAGTCCTCACCAGGTTTACAAGGTGACTGGAATTGATGAGCAAATATTCCCTATTTAATGGTCATTTAAGATGTCCACCTGGGTTCATAATATGAATGGGCTAAATTTAAACATATTCCTTTGCAACCTCTCAAGCACAAAATGCCCTCCATTTCTCAGTAAGAGAGACAAAGACTCCAGTGTCTATGAGACACGGTCCCTGGTGGGAAAGCCCCAAACATAGCTGACAAATGAAACATGCTGATAGCCATGAAGGACTACCAATGCGTCCTGACAGAAAAAGACACTGATTCTAGAGTGTGATCTGCTTACCCCATGGGAGATACGGATGCTTAGAGTACTATAAAAAAATAGAGCAGGAGATAGTGCATGATTTGGATAGCCAACCATCATTACTTCCGATGAAGAAATGCTCTCTACCATTTATAATCACTAACAATGGGCAGAGTCATATCCTTCTTAGAGTAATAGTTTGATAGAGAAGTAAAACAGGCAATTATAATATGGGTTGCCTAAAATGGGGAAATATAAGCACAAAGGGCTGGCTTACACATCTTCATAAGTGAGTGTGCACACTCAACGTGACTAGGACTGAAGCAGGGAGCCTTTCGCCCAGTCTTATAAGATAAAAGCCTTCCCAGAATAATGAAAGAGTTCTTCTAGCACCATAAGATGAGAACTTTCTTAGATGATACATATTAGAAAGAAATGTGGCCCCAATCTGTAATGTGCGAGTGTAACTCTACCGTAAACTTGAGTTATGAAATACCCAATTAACCAGTATGTTACTAAAAAGTAAGCCTTATTGGGGGACAAGGAAGCTAAAAAAGTATAAAAGGCAATGTCCCCCTGCCCCCGGGGCTCAGCCTTTGGATGGAAATCCACTGAGCCGGTGCCGGCACAAATAAATGTGGTTTCCTGGCAAAGCAGCCTCAGTGTCTCATCTCACTGTAGAGATTCCCACTATAGGACTAAAGTAGTATCCTCATTTGATGTTTCTCCAATATTCTGGTTGATCTTTGGAAAAGGGCTGGGGAGGATGCTGGTATGACTATTCAATTCTTGACAAGGGAGGAGATTGCTGGCATCATGACTATACTTTTCTTTTTTTACTTTCCAATATCACCTCAACTTTTTTTTCCTTTCCCCTATTTGATGCAGTGGTCCTAGTGCTAAAAAATAGGAATGAATCCTAAGCAAGCAGTTGTAATTATGTTTTTAAACCTTATGCCAGAATTCCCAAGGGACTTATGGTGTGGGTTATACAAAACTGGAGTTAAAAGTGAATGCAGCTATAGTCCCTAATAAAGATGGCTCACTAGTTTTGCACCTAGGTAACCTTATCCCATCTGTGTATTTTGCCTGCAGGAAAGAGTCTTAAAGTATCCCTGAGTGTGCCTGAGCCAAGCAGGTCAAGGTTGCGGTGGCCATAGATCATGCCACTACACTCCAGCCTGGGTTACAGAGTGAAACATCAAATTTAAAAAAAAAGTCCCTAAGAGGATATCCCAGAATCTGTCCCCACACAGTAAAGCACGGGAGAGCTTTGTGGTCATTTAGTCACCTCAGCCTTCCTAATTGATCAAATCTGTCTGGCTTTTTTCTGTTTTATTGGAAGTGAAATTACATTGCATCCAAAAGGTAATCCAGGACAATCCCCCTGTCTTAAGATGAGCTGATTAGTAACATTCATTACAATGGTGAAACTCCTTTCACCTTGTAAAACAGCACAATATAAACAGTAACACCTAGTGTAAAAGAAGACTTACCTATGGTTTTATGAAACAACAAAAATATTTTAAACAAAAAATTTAAACAATTATCAATATATCTACAAAACTATTACCACTGGTTGCTCCTTTTGATTTTTTTTTTTTTAATAATGAAGAAAGATGGGGGAGGAGATGTCCTTTAAAATTTCAATTGTCGTTTTTTCCGGGGCAAGATGGCAATGGCGCAGCCTGGTCTATGAGACCCTCCGCAAAGGAGAACGCAGAAAGTCTCTGGCTCTCTCCCCAGGGGCTGCGGATCCCATCAGCTGCAGCCTGCTGTTCACAAGGAGCTCGGCTGTTGCCACCGCTGAAGCATCATGGTGGTCTGGACAGCCACTGCTGCTGGAAACACAGACACAGCAGCTGCTGACGCTACCGCCACCTCCGTGGTGGCCATTACACATCGCGCCACCCGTGTCTGAGGTGATCCACGACTTCAGACCTCAAAGCCCCTGTAAGCAAGATCTGCTGAGATCCCTGCCTCCTCTACAGCCACCATGACGTCCTGCCAGGCCAGTGGGTCTCCTCCCGTGTGCCCTGAGGCAGGCTCTCATCTCCAGCCTCTGTCTGGGCTCTCATCCGACTCTATCCCCGCTGGGGCAAGAGGCTGGGATAGCACCACCTGCTGGCAATTCAAGGTAACAACACCAAAATGGGACTAACAAGCTTGAAAAAGACACAGGCCAGACTTGAGTGGTGAACTGGCCAATGGTGAACTGACTGGTGACCTGAATTGCCCTTCACAGCAGGCCAGGGACAACTGACTCTAACTGTGAACAAATTTACCAGCCTGAGAAGACAGCTAGAAATCAGAGCTGAAAGGACATTGGACTTAAACGAAAAGTCTCAGAGTGTGCTTGA
>CAUYQG010132116.1:0-17665 GCA_963574415.1 Tarsius wallacei
ATGTTAATGCTTTCCGATTCCATCCAAGTTGCTGCTAATGACACTATTTTGGTATATTTGTGACTGCAAAGTATTCCATGGTCTATAATGGTGTGCCAAAAAATGTATACACATTTTAAGAGATGTTTGCTATAATCAGAAGTATCTAGATGCTGATGGTAACCACTTTGAGTACTTCTTGTAATTGCAGAAGTCAAACGTGACTTGTATTCATCTTATTGAGTATTACAATTTTAGTTCATATTTTTTTCTTTCTTAAATGTGTATACTTTCTTTGGCATCCCCTATGTATATGTGTATGTGTGTGTGTATATATACATATATATATATCTCACATTTTCTTTATCCACTGATCATTTGATAGGCATTTAGGTTAATTCTATGTCTTTGCAATTGTGAATTGTGCTGTGATAAACATGCCAATTCAGGTGTCTTTTTGGTATAACAACCTTTTTTCCTTTGGGTAGATACCCAGTAGTGGGACTGCTGGATCAAATTGTAGATCTACTTTTAGTTCTTTGAGAAATAGCCATGCTGATTTTCATAATCAACAGAAAAATACAAATTAAAATCACAATGAGATATCGCCTTACACCAGTCAGAATAGCCATTATTAAAAAATCAAAAAAGTGATAGATGCTGGTGTGAATGCACTGAAAAGGGAATGGTTATACCCTGTTGGTGGGAATGTAAATTAATACAACCCCCTTCTCCCTATGGTCTCAGAGTATGCTACAATGACTGACATTAGGAGTGAGTTTACTATATTCCAGTCATGTGTTTGTATATGTAACGGTTTCACAAACTTATTCATATGAGAGACAGCATTTGTCTTCTCTCCTTTAAATTTACCTAAATTCCATTCCAAGCTCTCTCTCTTCCTACTGGTGTCAAGTTCTATCCCACTCTCCCATGGCAAATCTTCCTCGCCTGTTACTGTGTGGGTGTCCCAGTGTCTTACATCCCTTGGAAGAGGTAAAGTAGGTACTCTGGACACTACTAGTTTGCCCAGATTAATGCCCCATTGCAAATGACCGCTTCAGGTAGAAGGACTTTGTTATTCCTATGCTGTGGCAAAGTGGGAGCCTTCTGTGGAAGCAGCACGGGACTGTTATAGCTCTGGGATTCCACCTCCCTGGGGTGTTGTCAAGGAGAGGGTGAGATCGTCACTCCTCCTGGGACACCCCAGGCACACACTTCCTCCCAGCTGGAGGACACTCTCTTCCTCTTTTCTCTTGCTTCCTCAGAAGAACATCCTCTCTCATTTCCCCTCTGGGGTACACACAAAACATCCCTACAATGAGTTCAGGCATTAGAAAAGGCAAAAAGAAACACTTACATCTGCTTTTTTAGTTTTCTGCCCTGAAAAAAATCTCTATAGCAATGAAGTCATAAGGAGTTAGTAAACATACAAAATAGTGGAAGAAAAAATTATAAGGAGGACAAATATGCTATTTTAATATAACATCCTACTATAGATAGCTTTTCTCCACTACATAATGAGCATCTGGATGGCAATAAACATATCTTTTTAATTTTGATATTGCAGTATGTAGCATAGTCTCTGACATAGTAGGTCCTTGCATGTTGTAGAAAAAAAAAGAAAAGAAAAGAAAGAGATAAAGGGAGGATGAAAAGAAGGAAAGAAGAATGAAGAAAATGGATAGAAAAGAAGGGGAGGGAATTATAATTATACATAGCAATGCGACAAGGATGCATTGAACAGGGGAAGTATGCAAATCATGTTGCTAAATACTATTGACAATATAAAAATGCAGCAGCTTCCAGGAGCTCAAAAATTAGAAGATGAGCTGTGTATATAAATAAATATATATAAATAACTTTAAAACACAGCAGATGTTGAGACAGACTCTACAGGGTACCAGCTATCTGCCACAGGCACGGCTCCTCTAAAAAATGGCTATCCTGAGGCAGACACACTTTGGCCATCTGGACTCTCAATATCCAGTCCCAAGTGATTGCTTTAGAAGGGGCATTTGACCTGAAGGTATTTGCAAGAAAACTAAGATGGAGCCTTTTGTGAAAAGATGGACTGAGCCAGTCAGACTCTCTCTCAAGACTGAAGTAGCTAGCAGGGGAAGTTGTGACTGATAGTTCATCACAGCAAGAGTCTGGGCAGTTCTCCTGGATCAGGTGGGAACTAAAGTTATGAAGAACAGAAATTCAGAGGAAGCACAGGCTCCAACATATACAAAAAACTGAACATGTAAAGGATGAGGAAACATTTCCATAAAGACAGGCATGCCACTGAATGTCTTTTTTTTTTTTTTTTTTTTTTTGTGATAGAGCAAAAGCATGTCCGTGTTGCTCAGGATAATGAAAGAGCTTGTAGCCACTGGAATGGCCTCATCTTGTCACAATTTTCAGTTCCAGCACAGGTTTATCCTTATCATCAACTTCTTTTCTTATTAAGGTATCCTGTGTGGGGTCTTCCTTCCACTGAAGATCCAGGCTAAAACAAGAGCACTAAAGAGAAAAGGGAGTAGAATTCAGCAGTTCCTGCCCTCCTCAAAAACAATGCTGGCAACAACCCCTAGTGAAGGGTCCTCAGCTCTGGCTAACTCTCAGGGTTACTTGTGTGACTTTAAAATACACTGAGGTCTAGAAATGCTGATGAGTTTAAACATCAGCAGATCAAAGGTGGAGTCCAAACATTCACTCTTCTATAAAATCACAGGGATTCTCAGCACAGTCGGAGGTGAGAAGAATGTAGTAGCAATATCTTTGTCTATGAAGCAGACCTGAGCATCACTAGCCTTTGCAAAAGCTCCATGTTTTGCTCTATTCCGTGAGCTTGGACAACTTACAGACCCTGACTCTTCCAAGTTAAAAAATATATCATGTCGTAAGCTATTTTGGTGTTCATCATGTGATTCGGTGTGTATGCAGCTCAACTTATGAGCCACTGTTATTTTAAATTGTCTTCTTTACTCAGTATCCCATTCTTTTTTCTTATTTTTGTTAACTGAGTGTCTGCTCTGTTTCAGGAATTCAGATTGCAGCCTGCTATGGGTAGAATGACATGTATATGCACATAATTACAAGCCAAATGAGTAGGTAATATACATTATAAGCACGATAGCAACTTTGAGTTAACTGTATTTAAGTAACAGAATAACGTTTGTGAAATGGCTGATTTCAAGACTGCTTCATTTATCCACATTGTTTTTTGTTTTTTGGTTTTTTTTGAGTTGAAGTCTCCCTCTGTTGCCCAGTGGCACATGCCGCTCACAGCCACCACAGCCTCAACCTGCTGGGCCTAGGCAATCCTTCCACCTCAGCCTTCCAGTAGCTGGAACTACAGACGCATGCCACCATGCCCGGCTAATTTTTGTGATTTATTGTAGAGACACGGTCTCACCAAGTTGCCCAGGCTGGTCTTGAACCCCTGGGCTCAGGTAATCCACTTGCCTTGGCCTCCCAAAGTGTTGGGACTATAGGCTGAGCCACCGCGCCCGACCAGTTTTTGATTTTTAATGTACCCTTTAAATTCTCTCTTCTTCCCTGAACTCTGACTTCAACACTGGTCTGGTGACATATATACAATTTTCCCCACTTGCATATACTTTCCAAATGATTCTGTTATAAAAATGTTTATCTCTAGTCAGCATAATTTGAATAAGAAAGAAAAATAATAGGCATTATTATGTGTATCTAACCCAAAGGAGAGCCATACTTGTAAAAATCTCACACTTAGGTGGTAGAGTATCCTGGGCAATGGGTAATATAGTCACACTGAGTCCTGATTCAATTTGGTAAATATCATCTGACGGCTGGGAAATCATGAGACGTATTGTAGCAACAGAGCAGCATGCCTCCTACAATAACCTTTTTATTTATTTAATCCAGCTCATTAATAAAGATCTTTTCGTTTTCCTGATGTATGAATACTCCAGAACCACAGGCTCACATTTTGACAGCTAATTTTGCAGGATATAATTTTCCCGCTTAACCCAAGAGGAAAAAGAGAAGGATGATTGAGATTAATCATTTGTAAAATTATAATTCTGTCACAGATAATAATTTGCAAGATCTTTCCCTTTTCTGAAATCCCCAGAATGCACCATAAATTGTCACACTTTGTAACAGAACGTGTAACACATTAGGGGACTCCTAATAAAGCAAGTCTGCTAGAAAAACAAACCAATTGCCTTATAATTGGCATGTTCTCCCACGTGACTATTCTCTTGTGAAGGAACATTTTGCCTTGGGTGAAGAAAGATTTAAAAATTATTATTCAAAGGGTGGTTATTTCCATCTCTTATTATCATTTGAGCTATAGTACATGGTATTCTTTGCCTTATGTAAGCCTGTTAGAACTGTGTGCCCAGAAGGTGAATTGATTCCTTCTGGACAAGTGAGCAAATGCAGAAAATATTAATTATTTTCCCACTTTAAAAAGACTATCAAAACAGACATATAAAATTGACTTTTTGAGAATGGTTTCATGAGATCAGGATGGACAAGACTTGCTATTTTATTAGTAGAACTCTCTGTAAACCTTGCTTTATTTTTAAAGTCGATTTTATAGGCACTTAATACCGTTTCAAAAACAAAGGCAAAGAAACTTTAAGGATTTTATGTAAGGTTGCCAGATAATGCTTAGGCTACATAGGACTTGATGAAAGGAAGACTATGGACTTCTGTAGTTTTTTGGTCCATATTTAGCTAAATTGATTAAGACAGAAGCCAATGAGATCAGGGTTATGAGTTCAATGCCTGTGTGGGTCAGTTAGTTTTGTTCTGTTCACATCTGCTGACTATACTTAAATTCGCTAGTCTCAGGAATGTGTGCTAAAGGGTCCAGACATGAGAGAGTTTAAATGAGTCAAAATACTTCCTTCCCTAATTCTTGTTAAAAAAAATATTACCCAAAAGCCTACCCTCTCAAAAGACCACAACTTTTTACCGACCCCATCACCACTACTTTAGGTTAAGCCATCACTATCTCCCGCCTAGATCATTGAAGTAATTTCCAGTTCTTCTTACCACACCTCTTGCCTCCTTCAGATTATGCGCAACAAAGCAGCAGAGTGACCCTGTTAAAATGAAAGTCAAACTATGTCACTCTTCTGCTCAAAACTCTCTGACAGCTTCCCATCCAACTCCAAGGAAGAGCCAAATCCAGGCCCTAGATTTTAAACCCATCTTCGCCCAAGTTGTATTCCCCTTCATCTAGTCCCTCCTGTCTTTCCTCAACCCAATGGCAATCTCTCCTCCCACTCTCTCTGTGACATCTGGCATAAGTTCCACAGTAATCTTAGGCTTTCACAACATTTTGGGAAAAGTCTGTTTACCAGCAGATTTTACTATGTGAGACAACCCCTGAGGAAAGGATGGGCCAAAGGCCATTCTTGAAATCAGGAGAGGGTGAAACATGAAGATAAAACCAGAAATGGATTCCATTGTTTCTTTAACGGCAATAAAAACAAAACACGGAATGATATCTTAATATCCCATATATACAAATTACCTCACTATATGTGGAAAGTAATCCCCCGATTTTCTCAAAGAAAGAAGGCACTTCCCTAAATCTTTTGTAAGCACATAGCATGAGGGAGTAGAGCATGGCACAATTTAAAGCAAGAGGTCTTTAAGAAGGTTTGCTTTGAGTCTCAATTCTCAACAACATCTTTGGGAAAACAAAAATGCACGGGACCACAATTAGGGTACCTAGAATTTTTGGAAGATAATTATATAAAACTTCCTTGATTAGGCATTAGCAAACTTAATAAGGAAAGTCATTAAATGGGATTTATTTTTAGCAGTTAGCACTCTAAGTAAAAAAATAATGATTTACAGCCAGGTGCTGTGACTCGTGCCTGTAACCCCAGCACTTTGGGAGGCAGAGGCAAGAGGATTGCCTGAGCCCATGGGTTCGAGATCAGCCTGCCATATATGGCGAGACCTCATCTCTATAATAAATTAAAAAAAAAAAAGCTGGGCTCAGTGGCTCAGCCTGTAATCCCAGCGCTTTGGGAGGCCGAGGTGAGCCCGCGGGATCGAGACCTGCCCGGGCAACTTGGCGAGACCTCATCTCTACAATAAATAAAAAATTAGCCAGGAATGGCAGCGCACGCCTGTAGTTCCAGCTACTTGGAAGGCTGAGGCGGAAGGATTGCCAGAGCCCAGCAGGTCGAGGCTGCAGTGGCCGGGAGCGTGCCACTGCACTCCAGTCTGTGCGATGGAGTGTGACTCCAACTCAAAAAAAATCAGTTGGTCGTGGTGGCCCATCCTGCAGTTCCATCTACTTGGAAGGCTGAAGCAGGATTGCCTGAGCCCAGTGGGTGGAGGCTGCAGTAGCCGTGAGTGCCATTGGACTCCAGCCTGGGCGATAGAGTGAGTCTCTGGCTCAAAAAAAAAATTACATTTATAAGCTCATATATAATCGCATTTGAGCATGTGGTATACATAAGGCATTCACGCATTCACAAAGTATTTAATGAGCACCTACTGTAAGGTAGACACAGTTCTAGGTGCTAGTTGGTGGAATAATGAACAAAATAGGGAAGTACTCTGCCTTCATGGAGATTATATTCTAGTGGAAGAAGACTATTAAAGGCACAATAAGTACATCGTATCTTCTGTTAGAAGTTGGCAAGTGTTGTGGGTTAAAGCAAAAGAGGACTTTAACAAGGGGAATCAAGAATACTGGTAGGATGGGATGGCACTGGAAGTATTTTGCTACATGTTGTGTACATACATCAGAATAGCAAGGAGGACATTATTGTCTCCATTGCATACATTTTGGAAGGTAAATGACTTACCCAGGAGTAGTTGGCTATTAGCTGGCAGAGATATCCTTGAAGTCCAATCTTTAAAAAATCTTTTAATTTTTTTGATTATTCCTCACTGCCTCCTTAGATGAAGAAATAACATCATGTTGACAGAATGTCCCTTCAGTTATACTGAATGTCTTACTTACTTTAAGGCATTGTTCCATTCTAGGCACTCGGGGTTGGGCCCATGCATTGGAATTTTAGTTCTATGTAACCATGAATCTTCTACATGCCTCCATACCACCATGCCTGAAGAAGAAGCGAGCAGTGATGGAGTGGCAGGTGCCCCATGTTCTGTTGGTATCTGGTGATGACCAGCTCAGTCTTTATGGCTATGTGCTCTATATAAAAATTCTAAGGCAACCAAAGGAAAAGCAAATAAGATTAACACACATTTGTCAATTCAGGGGATCTCCTTGAGACATTCTTGTTTATTAAGGTGTGCCATTTCAAAAGAGATTCCCTAGGATTTCTCATTTGCTTGGAATGTTTACAACATTTCTTGATGGGAAGTGCTGTGACTGTGAATGTGTAGCAAAGGCTGTTTCCAAGTTAAAGTTAGACAGTAAAAGAGAAAGAAAGAAAAGAAAAGAAAGACAGGTAGGTTGGAAGGAAGGAAGGAAGGAAGGAAGGAAAGAAGGGAGAAAGGCAAGCACCTATTAAGATACCTATATGTTCACTGCTTTTTAAAAAAAGAAATGTGGTACAAAAACAATTCATGCAAGACAAGTAAATTGATCATGATTTAGTGGTAGTAACTGGTATGTGGCAAAGGCCCACGTATTTATTTTTTATGATTTGGGCTAATGTCTCAGGAAATTTTAATTTTTAAAATTTTAATTTTCAGTCTAAGTAAGAGAAAACTGAAAAATGCCTGGTGTCGGCCTCAGAGTCTTGATCATCTATGACATGCTTACCCTTCATAGGGCTATTTTTCTATAGCCATTTGTTTTTGACTATTGATTTTTTGTGTCTCCCCTATTGTAAGAATATGAAATGCCCCTGTAACCTTACAATCAGTAATCTTCCTTAACATCTGGATTTCTTGGACATCCGCTTTGGACCACTCACAAGAAACTGGAGGCCACCACCACCACAAGTAACACCTAGTCCTGCTCAGAGTTAACTGATACACTGGGCTATGAAGCTCATCCTGGGATCAAAAGACACGAGACCACAGAGAATTAGATGGTGGATCTAATGGAAAAGTTAACAACCTCTGTTGTTCTTATCTATGTCTTCTTTGTTTGGACTTTATAGAAGTCTGTGCTTCTAAACTAACAAATGTGGCTATGGTTACAAAATCAAAACAAATAGTGGAAAACTGGAAAATTCAATCAGCCAGGTGATTTGCCTACACAATCTCTTGTGGCTAATTTGACTAATTGTTTTCAATATGTTGATTATTTTCTTTTTTAATAATTTTTTTCTATAAGATAATATATGTTTATTATGGAACATATATACACTTTATTACAGATATAAATGTTTTTAACATTTAGAATTCCTATACTGTTAACATTTTTCCATGTCTCTTGCAAGTCTTTTAAAAAATGCCTTTCTGTACTCCAGCCTGGGTGACAGAGTGAGACTTCAACTCAAAAAAAAAAATAAATAAATAAACCCTTATCTATCTATATGTGTGTGTATTTTCTGTACATATACTCTCTTTATACTTTTTGTAAGCTGTTTCTCTCAGCTAAAAATAAATCATAATTATTTTACTAGGTTCTTACATATTATTTTCCATCACGGATTGAAGTATTGAATAGCACCATAATTTTCTTTAAGCAATTACTTGGTTGTTGAACAAATAAACTGATTTTAATTTTCAAAGTTATAAGTACACAAAATGTTGACGATCAACCTTATGTGTAAGTTTTGTATATATATCAAAGTATTAGTTTTGATTATAACCTAAATGAATTTTTACTGGACTGATATATTGATGAAACTCAGTAGAATAATACTATCTTAAAATTCTATACCGATGTACTCAGTAAGGTGCTTATACATACATAAGCTCATTTTGATAACAAAACTTACATCATCTCTATGTGTTTGCTGGTAGAAAAGGAAGAAGACCAATACTTCTTGGCCTGTGCTAGCCTTTGCATATGGTATCTCATTACAGTGGGATTTAAACAGATGGCTGAGACTTGATCAACATCTTGTTATTGTTCAAGATATTAAATGCATAGTGATCAGAGGCGATTCAAAGACAGGAGTATGTGAAGGTCTGTCTACTATTGAATTTAAGTCTGAATCTCCCTGAAACATCTTGTACTAGAAGTTAACTGCCTGTAAAGGAGAAGCATAGGCATTAGGATCTTTTATCAGATTACTACAAAGACATCAGAGTTTGTGTAGAGACTAATCAACAAAATACCTTTGAATTTCATAATAGCCACTGTATATGCCTTATACCCTTTTGGCCCTATCACCCAAATCAAGAGATATTTCTCCAGGTCACTGCCCTCAACCTCCTGTGGTACCATAGGACTTTCAGAAGGTCTCTAGGGTCCAGCTGAGATGGGTTTCTAGAACATTATTCATTTGGAGATAGTTGCTAGATGTCTCTTGGATTTTAGTTGAAATTAAACTCAAAGGGACACCAAGTCCCAAGGCCCTGAGTCAGTCTTTCTTTTTCTTACTTGGTTATCATGATTTTGTTACTTCTGATGAAGACTATTACTTCTCCAGGCTGAAGTTGCAACATAACTTCACTAGAATCATCCTGGCCTTCTGTACTATTTCGAACCTGAAATGCAAGACTATTTTCTTTAGTGGGAGGCTAGTCAAATTTGGCTTACTTTAGCCTCTTCTGCAGAAGACTGGAGGAAATTAAATCTGCACTGGAAGTCCTTCATGGAGAGGACTGCACATGGAGACCAGTTAAGGATTTCCAATATATGTGCCTGTAAAACAAAGCATGTGCTTGGACATTATCTGTTTTATCTGTTAGCAGAGAATAGATTTGCGTCAGAATAAAGTCCATTATGCAAGAGAGAATCTGTTTTATTTTTTAATTTATTATTATTATTATTATTTGAGTTGGAGTCTCACTCTGTTACCCAGACTGAAATGCAGTTGCACACTCATGGCCACTGCAACCTCGATCTGCTGGGCTCAGGCAATCCCTCTGCCTTAGCCTTCCAAGTAGCTGGAACACCAGATGCATGCCACCACACCTGGCTAATTTTTATCATTATTATTTATTGTTGAAACAAGGTCTATCCAAGTTACCCAGACTGGTCTCAAACCCCTGGGTTCAGACAATCTTCTTGTCTCCACCTCCCAAAGTGCTGAGATTACAGGCATGAGCCACCACGTCTGGCCTGCAACTGTTTTATTAACTACAGAAAATAGCCAGTCAATTGAAACAAATATCAATTATAATTTGTTGATATACATCTAAACTGGCACTAGATAAGCAATATGAAAAGATGGTAAAAGTGTATGTTCAAATTGCCTAATCTTACATAAAATGTTTCTATTAACATGGCAGAATATTCAGTGCTATTCACTGGTAGTTTGAGTGGTAAATATCTAAAAGAAAAATTTTTATATACTTCAGATTGGGCTTGTCTGAACTATTACACAAAGAGGGGAAAAAAGGCTCAACATTTTGAGCTTTTTAAGGGCCAAGAAGTGTGAACCATGTAAAGTAAGAAATGTGAGTTAACTTGAGATTCAAGTTTCTTCATAAGTTTAAATGATTCCTCAGTAATTAAAACATACCCTAATTGCTCTGAGGCCCTCCAACTGGAATAATCTCTGCATATGTTCACTTTCTATGAAAAAGAACGAGCTCCACCCCAATGTGAGAGAATCAAGAAAACTCCTAAGGAGGCTTTCACCTAGTATTGCAGTGCATTCACTCTTGTAAGAATGCACTGATGTAAGCCATTGAGCCATCCAACAAGTCACCCTTGCTCAAAAAAGTGAAGCTGTGACATAGGTACAAAATAGCTATGATGAATTGTACAAGTGAATAAAAAGTGAAAAATTTTTTCAACTTGAGTCATGGCTTTTAATTTTCAGGTTTATACAGAAAGAAGAATTGGCAATGGCTAGAGGAATGAGCATGAAAGACTAAAAATGTGCCATTAGATTTATGGAATTTTATATACAACATCCCAACTTTGACAAGGAGTTAAGTTCCATTAGAAAACTCACTCTTCCACCTTTAGAAGTACCAGTTCTCTCTCTCACACACACACACACACACACACACACACACACACAACTGTTATGTTTGTACTGTTTAAACATCTCTGTCAGCACATCTCTGCATGTATACCAATAGCTACAATTTTGTTTTGTTTTTACTGGTTCGATCTGACAGTCCTAGAATTTTATGCATTTGTTATTAAAACCAAAATCAAAACTAAAAGTTAAATGGGACACTGGCTGTCATATTAGACCACTGCTTTGAATATAATGAAAGATGACAATTTTAGCATTAGGTTTAGTAATTACATGTGTGCCATTTTAATTAGACCATCTAATGTTCTCTTAGTGCCCATTAGAGGCTATAAAACCAGGAAGCCCAGAATTTATTGCACTTTTCTAGAAGGAAGATAGCACAGCTCAGAAGTAGTATATTGCATTTTATTTGATGTTTGTTATCTCCAGGAGTGTTATCCTTGGTTCCAAAAAGCTGAGGTAAATCAAGACATACTTTAGTTTGTGGATAGTGTTAATTTGTAATAAATAGAATGAAACAATCTTATCTGAAACTGTTTAAGAAACTAATAAAAAGGAATGATCATAGATTTGGAAGTTAACAAAACTCAATAACAAGGCATTTATCTATTTTGGTAATCAGAATAATATTTGTATATGATGGTCTCTGCATGGATGACCTAAATAAATGTATGTCTAGAAAATTAAACCTCTGCTACAATGTAGCTGAGCCAAACAGCCCCAAATAAAAATGTATTAGCCTTTTAATACTAGTGTATCCAATCAGTAGGAATGCTGTATATAAGTTCCACAAAGCATATAATAGTCATCAAAATTTTTATATCTTGCTCTGTCATGAGGAATGTAAATGTGGCTATCATATCATACTTCTGTTAGAAAAGAGAAGACGTCCTCATCTTAGGGTCCCAACAAGAAATAAGAAATGGGAGTGGATGTCATCACTGCCAATCATAAAAGCAAAAAAGAGGGAGTTGGATCACCTGCTCCCTAGGGAACAGGAACCAGAGGGATCTGGGTCCTATTTCCTCTCTGATATAATTCAAAAAGAAAATGAAGCATCTCAATAGAAAGATAGCTGAGATTCCACTGTGGGAAATATGTGAATAATACTTAACATTATCTAAAGCAGAAACTAAAAGGACTTGAAGAAAAATGCTTTTGGGCTCATCCTGGAATTCTCAAGCTTTCCCTCAATGCTCATAAAATGAACAGATTAATGAATGTAGGGCTTAGCAAAGAGAAGGGAATCGCCCCTGATCTTTGGCCAAGAATGCTTCTTAAACACTTCCCAACAAGCTGGCAAGGTAGGCATTACATCACCATCATTTTACAAACAAGAAAACTAAGACTTAGATCAAACAATTTTTCCAATATCACCCTGCAAGGACGTAGCAGAGCAGGAGGCCCTCTCTGCTGACTCTGTCAAATACTTTTTCCAAATAGAAAAGTGAAAATGGCTAGAGAGGTATAACAATGTGAGCCTGGAGATCATGTGTTTAGTCAGTTGAGCGACATAGATGATTTGCAAACTGGAAGTAAAGTGACTTACATGTCACAGTTATAAACCCGTCCTCCTGAAGGCAGAGAGGAGGCACTGCTCTCTTCAGAAGAGGGCCTAGAGATGAAGAATCTAGGGTTATTTTCCTACACTACAGTAAATTAAGGTGATGATACCTCCTGAGAATAAGCTTATCCAGTGCGAAGTTCCTGTTTGAATTGCTGAAATAAAGTGGCTTGGTTTTCTGAATGGACTTGTTTGGGTTCCAGGAGCCAAGTTCTTTCTCAATGCAAACTGTCAGGCTTTTGTGAGCCATAAACCTTTAATCACTGATGCTGACAAAGGTCTGCATATTTTAGGAACTTTTCTTTGGAATCAGCCTTAGGAATATATGTGGAGTCAGACAACATAATTGCTGTCATTATTTTTTAGCCAACCACACCTGATTATTGAACAACAAATGTTAGTCATGTTGTAAATTATCTGTACATTCCAGAGTTCCAAATTATTTATAGCTAGTAAAAACTTAGGACTCTTTCAAAAAACCAATATCTAACTTTATGTAAACTCAAAATAATATCTCATAATGTAGGAAGACTATTTCTAAAAGGGAATTCTAACAATTAGAGAGCAATGTCAGCATAATTTGAATCGAGGCCTCCATATTGATTACTTTAAGTGACTTTACTCATTTCGATACTTGGGTTCAGAAATGTGTATTTAATTAATTTAAGAGTTCTTCTCAGAAGAAACTTCCTTTAATCATGGCTTGATGTGTCATCAATTTTAATAGCAATATCACACTTACACTCTAATGAGTTTACCACTGTCATTTTTTTTTCATTTGAATTATGCCTTGTGGTAAAGGACACAAACTTTATGTGTATATCAGAAGAGTTTTATTGTATGCATATACACTTCTGTGTAATCACTGCCAAGATCAAGATATAGAACCTTTCAAGTGCCCCCACAAGCTCTCTATGCTCCTTACCAGTCAGTACTATTACTCCAGGATGACCTCTGATCTGACCTCTAATCATAGTAAATTAGTTTAGCATTTTTTCAAATTTCATGTATATGGAATCGTACAGTTGAACTTTTTTGTGTCTGACTTATTTCCCTTAACATCCTGTCTATGATTCATTCATTTAGTTGTGTGCAATTTTGAATATTCCATTCTACGCTTATACATCAATTCATGGACCCATTTTACTGTTGATGAATGTTTGGGTTATTCCATTTGGGGCTTTTATTGTATAGGCACTCTTGTACATGATTCTGTATGGAAGCACTAATTTCAATTGGGCATGCTGCCAGGAACAGAATTGCTGGGTCATATGTATGTCTAGTCTTCTTAAGCACTGCCAAATTTTTTCTAAAAAGCGTTTGTATCAAGATACTCTCTTGTGTTTCTTAAATGGCATAAGAGGAAAGACTATTTGAGCAACTTACTCTCCTGCATTTATCGCTAAAGTATTTTTTTAAGGGACGCTTTGAGATATTAAGACAAAATTACTGATATTTTGTTTTCCTTTTTGCTTTCTTGGAGTACTTCTAATCCATTGTATTTGTACAAGCTCAATCTTCTTTCTTGCTATTTTCATCACAGATACAAGGTGATTACTTTATGGCATTTCACTGTTGATGATTTGTGTGTTCTGTATGTGCACCTGGGTGAATTGCTGGCAAGAGAGTGAGATACATTCTTCTGTCTCACCTCCTGTGTGTGTGAATAAGACAAGCTGACTGGCATCAGAGGGGAAGGCCATGACTTGCCCAGTGTGTGAGCAGATATGAGACCCATGAGGTTTGACAAAGGCAGTGATCTTCAATAGCATTTCATAAAACCCAGAGAAGTACAGCGACAAATTCAATTCTGTATCCCATGGTCACCAGTACCTGGGTTGTCATCTTGTCATCACTCCTCAAGAGTTCATCATTAACTTACCCAGATAATTACCCTTTGGTGAGGTCAAGGTTTCGATCTTAGTCAAGAAAACAAAATATCACTGGCAGCTCTTCCCAGCTGCATGTTTTAGTGATTCCAGATGTCCAAATCAAAGAAATGCTGGCAACAATGTGCTGTCCAAACAAAAAGGAAATGAAATGTGCAGACTATTTTCTAAACATTTCAGAGATCTAGCCAGCACCAAAAACAATATTTGTATTTTAGTCTCTGCTTAATTTGAACTATTAGAGCCTGCACTGAAAATAAAAGCCCTCTAAAATTGAATTTGTGTTTTTTTCCTCATTATTATTTTTGTTGGGTTTTTTTTGGTAAAACATTTTGGAGGAAGCAGATATTTGTTTTAAATGTTTCATTTTCAAAAGAAATATCCTTCTTTACTGGAAACATATATTGGGAATCCTATATTCAGTATTCTGTTTGTAATACATTGTTTTCTTATGTATCATTTGACAGTCTTTTAAATTTTTCTAAATTTAATGAACCTAAATCAAGTTAAATTGGTACTAATTTGTACTAATTTGTTACTAATTTCATATATGTATACTGAGTATATAGCCTTGAATAACAAATAAAGATATATGCTTAGTAAAATTCAATTGTAGGCATGTTTCTAATTGTTTTATCTCATTAAAAAAAAACCCGGTAGTTATAAGAAGTTATGTTATGTGATTATAACAATAGCCCATGCTAGTTTATAATTTGGCTCTCTGATAATTTCACCTGACCAGAATGTAAAAGAAAGTAAGAAATTGAAATAAATGGGTACTGTGTAGGCTAAATAGACATATCAAAAGTCATAAATAACATCATGTGCTTTTTAAAGATCATTTCAGGATTTTACTCAACGTCTATTTACTCTTAACTTATGCATCATTCCAACCAACTATGCAATTGGATTTCAAACTCATGGTGAAAGAGAAAGAACATTAGTGGGAGTTTTAAAAAGTGCCTTAGGAAAGCACATAAGTAGCAGTGCAAAATGATATCTAATAGCAAAAAAGTTACAAAAAGTATAAAAATAGCAATTATTTTAATATTATTACTAAAGAAGCTGTGACCATTTTGGTTAGGAAAAACAGCGCACTTATATCAGACATATCTTGTGCCATGCCTTTTTACTCTGGTAGTAGGTACAGTGACCAGCTGCAGACAGTTATCACTTCAAACTCTCGTATCTGGCTTCCAACATATGGATGTCCCTTTGTGCTTCAAGGCTTTTCTGGTATTACCACATTGGATGCCAAGTGGAGCCTACTTGGCCATTCTTACATATAAGCAAATCTTGACTTAACACTCCTAGAGGCCACTCTGGATCCTCAGGGCAGGAATTAGAGGATAAAATAGTCTTACTTCTGTTCCTTGAACAGAAATTCAAATATCAAACCATATTGAAGTTCATTCTGAGAGTGGTGTCCCCAGCTAAAATAAAATCCAGTTGTCGGCTGTAGTGAATAGCATAAGAAAGACCCATGGGTTCACTTTCCCTACTTCCCAGTTTCATTCATCCCAGACCTCAACTTTTGTTTCTTGGAATTGCTTCCCAAAAATGGATGTCTTGCAAAATCTATTACCGAGTTATGATCATTGAAACAGTGCGGTACTGTCACAAAAACAATCATATAGACTAATGGAACAGAATAAAGACCTCAGAAATAAATTCACACACCTATAATTAAGTGGTCTTCAACAAAGGTAGCAAGAACATACAATAGGAAAAGGAAAGTCTTTTTCATAAATGATGCCAGGAAAAAAAGACATCCATGTGCAAAAGAATGAAATGGAACCCTCATATTATTCCATATAAAAATTCAATTAAAAATTAATTACAGACTTAAATGTAAGAGAAAACATAAGGAAAAGCTTTTTGACGTTTATCTGGGCAAAGATGTTTGGATGTGACCCCAAAAGCACAGGCAACAAAAGCAAAAAATAGATAAATGAGATTTCATGAAACTAAAAATCATACATTCTAACAGATCTGAGGTTATATCATGTGATTTTAATTTGCATTTTTCCTGACGATTAGAGATATTTAGAATTTTTTAATATACTTATTGGTCATTTGTATGTCTTCTTTTGAAAAACATTTTTTTAGTTTATTTTCCCATTTTTGAATGGGCTATTTATTTTCTTGCTATTGAGTTGTTTGACTTCTTATATTTTTTGGGTATTAGCCTCTTAACAGATGTATGGCTTCCAAATAAATAAGATATAAGAGGGTGAAGATGTAGGGAAAAGGGATTCTTTGCACAGTGTTGGTGGAAATGCAAATTAGTGCAGCCATTTTGGAAAACATGGAAGTTCCTCGAAAAATTACAAGTAGAACCACCATATAACCCAGCAATCCCACTACTGGGTATATATTTAAGGAAAATGAAATCAGTATGCCAAAGAGATATCTGCACATCTGCACTCCTGTGTTTATTGCAGCACTATTAGTCAAAATATGGAATTGATATAATATCCAACAAAAATGAATGAATAAAGAAAATGTGATATATATACACAATGGAATACTATTAAGCCTTAAGAAAGAATGAAATTTAAAAAAAAAATTTCCTCAACATTCATGAATGTGACAACATGGATGAACTTAGAGGGGATTATATTGAGTAAATAAGCCATCCACAGAAAGACAAATGCAGCATGATCTCACGTCTATGTGGAATCTAAAAGAGACATTCCCCTAGAAGCAGAGAGTAAAATGATGGTCACTAAGGCCAGGGGGTGGGTGGCAATTGGAAAGATGTTGGTCAATGAACAAAACATTTCAGTTAGAAAGAATAAATTCAAGCAAGAACCTGGAATCAACCATGCTGTCCATCAGAAGAGGACTGGATTAAAAAAAATGTGGTACATATACACGATGGAATACTATGCAGCCATAAAAAAGAACAAAATCATGAATTTCGCAGCAACCTGGATGGAACTAGAGTCTATAATGCTGAGTGACCTCTCACAGAAACAAAGATCTGAGTATCACATGTTCTCACTCATATAGTGGACCTTGAACACCCATTGTAATACTATAAGAAAAGGACTGACAGTGGTGGGAAACTATGGAGGGGAGGGAAAGGGAGATGGGATTAATGGTAGTCAATATCTGTCTGGGGATGGGGAGACACCCCTTATCAACAAGGGTGCCTGAATGAAGCAAATTTGTATACCTAACCCTTAACTGTACCCCAC
>CAUYQG010132117.1:0-14964 GCA_963574415.1 Tarsius wallacei
ACGCCCGGCTAATTTTTTTTTATTTATTGTAGAGATGAGGTTTCACCTGCCCAGGCGGGTCTCGAACCCGCGGGCTCAGGCAATCCACTCACCTCAGCCTCCCAAGGCGCGGGATTACAGGCTGAGCCACCAAGCCCGGCTTAAAATAGTTTTAATAATGACCTGATTTATTAAAATTTGGCAGGTTTAAAATATTGTTAAATAATAAAGCAGTGTCTGAATAATTTCCCCTAAATGCTCATTGAGACAGTAATTGATTGTCAATTTCCCCATTCTTCCTCTTTATTTATTTATGGAGTCAGGCTCTCACTCTGTTGCCCAGACTGGAGTGCTGTGGCATGATCACTGCTCACTGCAGCCTTGACCTCGTGAGCTTCCAGGTGCATGCCACCATACCCAGATAATTTTTTGATGTTTTGTAGAGATGAGGTCTCACTATATTGCCTAGGCTGGTCTCCAACTCCTGGGATTAAGCAGTCCTTCTACCTTGGCCTCCCAAAGTGCTGAGATTACAGGTGTGACCCATTGTGCCCAGCCTCTACCCTTACTCTTTTTATAGGTGTTGGTGACTCTGGTGGAATTTAGAAAGTGAGACTTTTTGTTTTTTTGGCCATATTAATTTTTCTTTTGAAGATATGATGGGTTAGGTGTACAAATGTTCATAATGTACCCTTGTTGATAAGGTGGTCCCCCCCAACCCCCCGGCAGTTTCCAATTACTGCCAAGCCCTTTCTTACAGTATTATGATAATTGAAAATGAGACTTTAAAGATCTAGAAAAAAAATTCCATAGGGTTTTAGTTCATTGGAACACAAGTCATATTGCTAGGGGACTATGCTGTTTTATCTTTTTAGGTAGAGGCTATATCTTGTGCCTGTTTGTTGGTGCCATGGCCACCAGGTGGTGCTTTTTGCTTACTTTGTAGAATAAAACAACTTGTTTTTTTCCTCTGGTTACTGTCAGATATATTGACTATAATATTCAGCACGTTAAAAATTTCATGACAAATATAGTGTAGGAAATCAGAGCTAACATGAAACTTCTTGCTAAGGTAGACAGATAACTGTTCAAAGAAGGAGGCGCTTGTTACTGAATATGTTGGTACTCATTAAGCTTTAAATATTGTCCACCTCTCCCTCTCTCTCATCCTTAGGCTATGGTAGCAGACAGTTTTTTGCAGCGTCCAGCAATTACGTGCTCAGATTATTTGAGATCCTCAATATACAGAACCTCTGCACTTATACTTCTTAGTGGTAGACATTGCATCTTTCATTGGATGTTTACTGCACTGCTTTATCTGAAATTGTCTTGTAGACTCAGAAAGGTCTAAGAAAAAATGACCTTGTTTATAAGGTTTTCTTTTTTCTTTCTAAAAATTATAATAGAAGAAATGAAAATATTTGTTTGGAGAGTCCTTCTTTAGGGTATTTTTCCACATTCCTATCTATTGTTTCTATTACCTTTAGCATTGTGTGTGTCCAGCCAACTCATCTTAACTTCTCTCTTGTACTCAAAAAGGAATCTGCATTTTTCAGTTCATTTTTGTTCTGGTGGCTTTTTAGCAGAGTCTCAACTTGGTTCCATTGTTTAAGGAGAGCTGACCTTATTTTAACTAATTTTACATCTGCATGACATACATATATTAAGTTCTAATAAGTCACTAAAATTCTTTCTTAAACAAACAATACAGTTTTTTCCCCATAGGTTGTGGAATACTTAAAGATCTATACATTTTAATTTTTATCATCTAGGAAACTGAAGTACTCATAGGGTTCAAGAGACTGGCCTCATATATTTTAGTAAACACAAAGATAGCCGTACTTGATTATCTACTGACTCTAAGTTGTTGTTGTTTTGAGTCGGAATTTCATTCTTTCACCCAGGCTGGAGTGCAGTGGCACACTCACAGCTTACCATATCCTCAAACTCCTGGGCTCAGGCAATCCTTCCACCTCAGCCTCCCAAGTAGCTGGAACCACAGGTGCTTACAACCATGCCCAGCTAACTTTTTCTTTAATTTTTGTAGAGACTAGGTCTGGCTATGTTGCCCAGGCTGGTCTCAAACACCTGGGCTCAAGCAATCCTCCTGCTGGGCCTCCCAAAGTGCTGGGATTAATTACAGATGTGAGCCACTGCACTCAACCTTGCTCTTATTTCTGATCACTTATACTTAGTTAGGTCATAGGTTTATTTCTAGATTCCCTAAGAATATTAATCCCTGGTATACCCCAAATCAAAGAAGAATGCCCATATCTTTGGAAAAGTTGTATTCTCTGACAGAGGCTGCAGATTCAGGAAGATATGCATTGAGCCATTTGAGGGAGGATGAGGTATGATGCAGCCCTCACATCTCTGGTGTTAACCTTATAATTTCAAGATACTTAGAAGTCTTGTGGTGATTTGTATTATTTTTGCAAGTAATTAAAATGGCATTTGTATATTTAGCATTGGCTTAATTTTATTATAACAATGAATCATTATTAAAGATTAGTATTTACTTTTCTCAAATTAGGTAATAAAATAGACTTGGAAAAGGAGAGACATGTTTCTATTCAAGAAGCAGAATCGTAAGTGTTGTGCCCTCCCCACCTTCACTCCTCCCCAGTAGAAGTCTTTCTCTTTATACAGTGATCTTTGCCATTTAGGTATTAATCAAACCTTTTAATGTAGATTGAGCTATTGGATTCTGTGAGGCATGTTTACATGGTAATTTCTGGATTTTGGGCAGGAAAGCTTTTGTACACTCATTTCCCTTTTTGATGTCAGTTAAAAAAATAAGAATATTGTAAAAGAAAACTATCATGATCAAATAGTGTATAACAAAAACTTTTAAAATACTTTAGTTCTAAATTAATATATTAAAATGTAGCCTTGTTATATTTGTGTTATTTAAAATTTGATTAAATGTATATAGAAAGAGGCTAAACAGCTATGTAACCTTAATTTCACTAAACTTGGGTAAATAAGTCACTAAAATTGTTACTATAAAACTGTAGTTATGACAAAAATCATGAAAAATATTTTATATCAATCACTGGTTTTTTTTTTAAGGTATGCAGATTCGGTGGGAGCAAAACATTATCACACTTCAGCCAAACAGAACAAAGGAATTGAGGAACTCTTTCTTGACCTTTGTAAAAGTAGGTATATTCCAATTTAGTATGTTTGGGAATGCTGCTTTTTTAAACTGTTGGCAATATTTCTAAAGTGCTTTTTTAACCAATCTCTGTTAATGACCACATTGATAATTTGTCACATCTACATATGCTATCATTTACTTAATATTTTTTAATTCATTTTTTAAAAGCTTAAACAGAGCTTTAGCTTTAGCTCTGTTTCAAGTAGAAATTAATGGTTATGAAATCATATGTGTGGTATGGGCTAAATGCCTGTTAACTCTTTGCATTCAGATGTCCCCCCTCGCAGGACATAAAGAAATCTAGCAAACCGCTCAGATGTCCCCTCTCGGGGGACATAAAGAAATTGCTGGTGATTTTACAGGACAGACTTATGCCAGCAGAAATTTTTCAAAAATGTGTATTTACTTGAAGTTTTCCATTCAGATTGCACAAAAAAGCAAATAAAGAGGTGGAATATATACTGAGATATACATTTTAAAAAAAAACAGGCATTACATAGTAAGAAAATGTGCTCCACATCATCTTGAAACAACAGACTGGACAATAAGTTATAATATTATTAATGTAGGAGGAAGAAAACGAGATTGCGTTGTGTGCTTGAAAAACACCAGGTAGGCCAGGCACAGTGGCTCAATCCTGTAATCCCAGCACTTTGGGAGGCCGAGGTGAGAGGGTTGCCTGAGTCCATGGGTTCGAGAACAACCTGGTCAATTTGGTGAGACCTCATCTCTACAATAAATCAAAAAATTATCTGGGCATGGTAGCACGCCCCTGTAGTTCAGGCTACTTGGAAGGCTGAGGCAAAAGGATAGCCTGAGCCCAACAGGTCGATGCTGGGGCGACCGTGCGCATGCCACTGCACTCCAGCCTGGACAACGGAGTGAGACTCCGACTCAAAAAAAAGAAAAACACCAGGTGGAAGATGTCAAATTACTATTGCACAACGTGTATCAATAAACCTGCAGTGCATGTTGGTGACTGTTTCACACATTAGAAAAATATAAGATACACAATTTTTATATTTTGTCATAAGTAAATTCCTCAATTTCTAAAATTCCATTATAAGCCAAATGTCATTACAGTAGTTGATCTCAGTGCTATACTATTTAATATGAAGTGATTCGTTTTTCACTATTTCGTAAAAATGTGCAGTCAAGTCGCTGGTAGGTGATTCGCAAGATGTCTCTGATTGCAAAGAATTAAAGATATATGTGTAACTTAAAAAGTTAAAATGGAAGGGAAATTTACATGTTAAAATAGATTTAAGACCTGTAACAGCCTATGCAGTGAATGGACCTGATTTGGACACTGATTTGACAAACTAGTGAAAAAGAACATTTGTGAAACAATTGGGAATTCACTGGATTTTATATTAAGATTATATGGTATTGTGGTTATGCTTTATAAAATGAATTCTTTTAGAGGCACATATTAAGATAATTTGTGAATAAAATTATGGGTCTGGGATTTGATTAAAAATAATGGTAGGGATGCTTGGAGTATGGATAAAATTGGATGATAATTTTCATTATGCTGTTTTTTCTATTTTTGTATGGGTTTGAAATTTTCCATATTAAAAAGTTTCTTTAAAAGAGAAAGGAAAATAAGTTTATTTATACATAATATGAATGTCATTGCTCATATCACCAATAGAATTCATACTATGTTTAGGAAAACCCTAATCTATAGAATAATAGATGGAAATTGCTTTGTCAAATTGTATTCCTTGTATTTGTGGACCTCAGATTTGAGAATTTGATAAAACTTTTTTCTGTCTAGAAGAATACATGCACAGACTTTGTATATATGTTTTGTGAAACCTGCACACACTTATGTGTAGGTTGTATATATGTTTTATGAAACCTATAACAGTTTTATGAAACCATGAAGCCATTCATAATTCTTCTAGAATAGTGATTATCTAAGTAAGTTATGTCCTCTGATCAACAGCATCAGCATCATTTGAGAATGTGTTAGAAATACAAATTCTTGGTTTCTATTCCAAACCTACTGAATCAGAATCTCTAGATATGTTGCCCAGAATCTATGTTTTAACAAGCCCTTCATATGATTTTGACACACACCAAAATGTGAAAGCCAGTGCTGTCCATAAGCACATGAAGATCTTGTTAAAATGCATGTTTTGCTGTAGTAGGTTTGGAGTGGCTTGGGGTCCTCATTTCTGTGAGCACCCAAGTGGTGATGATGCTAGTCCTCAGGATATATTTTGGTAGCAAGGCTCTGGATCAGTGACTTACAAATGTTATAAGTCTCACATCTTCAACATTTTTGAGTATTCCCCATATATTTATTTTAAAATTATATAAATATTAATACATGCAAATACTAAGGTATTTTGTACATTTTTAAATATACCTAAAAAATAGAAATTTTGAAGGGTGGGGAAAAGTAAACAGAAATAGAATTTGTAATATTTTCTTATTTTGTCTTGGTGGACTGTCCCACATACCTCAATTTGGAAACCATTGTTCAGAATTGGTCTCTGAACCCAAATTTCAGAACCCTTGTTCTGTTTCAAGAACTCCTTCTTTTCCTCCTTCATCTTGTCAGATGTGTGTTTTGTGAGTATTTTCTCCTGGTCTTGTGTCTTGTATTTTCATTTTTCTTAATCATTTTTCTCAAAGAGCAGAATTTTAAAATTTTACTAAAGTCTAATTTATCAGTTTTTCTTTCATGATTCATGTTTTTTGTCTTGTATGAGAAATCTTTGTCTAAGCCAAAGTCATAAAAATTCTACAAAAATTTTTCTCCTATGTTTTCTACTGGAAATTTTGTTTCGCATTTTGCATTTAAGACTAATTCATTTTTCATTGGTTTTGCGTATGGTGTTAAGGTGTTTATTTTTTACATATAGATGTCTAATTCTAGTCCTGTTTCTTGGGAGCATTGTTGTTTCTTTATTGAATAACCTTGGCACATATGTCAAAAATTAAGAGACCATATATGTGAGAGCCTATTTTTAGATTCTCTTTTCTGTTCCATTGATCTCTGTTTTTCTCCTATCATCAGTATCTCACTTCCTTGTTTAATGTAGCTTTATCCTATATCTTTAAATCAGATAGTGTGTGTCTTCTAGCTTTTTTCTTTGAAGTTCTCTCATTTTAAACTCTGTTATTCTTTCAAGTATTACTTGCTTTAAAGTATTACATTTCTAATTAAAGAGTAAATCCTGAACCATAACTATCACTTGAACTTGGAACAATTTAAATTTTTTTGACATATTTATTTTTTATATATATACAACTTTATTATAGAGATGTAGGATACAAGTCAGGATTAGGTTCATAAGTAATCTATGTGCAGGTGAAGTTTGGACCTCCAGCTGGTCCTCACTTCCCCTGGTTTAGGACCAGGTACCCTTTGTGTTGTTATGTTCCCCCTCCCTCCACCACCTGACAGTGTCCTGCAACTGCCGATCCCTCCCTTGTGCTATTGTGATTAATATTCAGGTCTCACTTATGAGTGAGAAAAAATATTTGCTAATTGGGTATCTGACAAAGGCCTAACATCCAGAACTTTTTGACATATTTCTAAGTATATTTGGAAAATCTTAAGGGTTATACTTGTGCACAATTATTTGTTCTAAGTCAAAAAACTTTTTTTGTTGATGTCACTCTAGCCATTATATCCCTGTATAAATATGCTTGCTACTTGATATTATTTTTTTAAAACTTACAGATAAAGCTGTTTTAGGAAGCTGACACAATGGTCATTATATTTGTTTTCAAGTGTTATACTGAAATTATAGAAAACTCAAAGATTGTCATCCTAATAATTTTTGCTTTCTCCTCTTCTAGGGATGATAGAAACAGCACAGGTGGATGAGAGGGCAAAAGGCAATGGCTCTAGTCAACCAGGAGCTGCAAGGCGAGGTGTACAGATTATCGATGATGAACCTCAAGCCCAGAGTGGTGGTGGAGGGTGCTGTTCTTCTGGATAACTATTCATGCCTAAGAAATTGAAAATCAAAACAAAACTGTGGATCATTGCCCTCAACACGAAGACTGCCATATTCCAAGTCACATTATTTTACCAATGGAGTTATAGAATTAACAGTATTTTAAATTACGTTTATAACACTGCAGAGACCTTAAGTGCTATACTTAGTGAAGTTTGTGACCAGAGAATTGGCATTTTCTACAAATGTTAACAAAGCAATTACCAATGGCCTTTTTACATATTTTTTTCTTTAATGAGGAATAATATGCATGTAGAAAAGACCTACTTAAAGTCTTCATTTATATTCTTTTAAATCAAATCTTTATTTAATAACTTATATATGTTGTTGGAATGGTATACATTTTTGCAGCCCTTTGTATTTTGTGGTAGTTTGAATTGTATCACTTCTAAACAGCAAACTTTTATTTGTTTTGTTTTGTTTTTTAATTAGCAGATACCTGAAGTACTATTTTTGCAGGGTTTGCACAGGCCCCTAACTGTCTACTACTTTGATATAATCTGTATACATCCTGTATGCTGAGCTGGTAAAATACATTGTAAATTACATATTAAATATTTTATCTGCTTTTACAAGCGCAAGGTGCAAAAATATATACAATAGACTCATTGATGACTGTAAAATGAATTAACATTTGGTGATAATGCCTAAGCTTTTTGACTGATATAAAGATCATAGCTCCCCTTCACTTTTGTCTTAACTTGAACATGGCGTGTTTAAATTTTCATACATACTTTACTTGAATTATTGCTGTTGTCACATATTTTGCCTCTGTGAGTCCATCTGATGATTGAGCAGCAGCATTTGCCTTTGGTTTGGGGTTTTGTTCTTATAAAAGAGATGACTTCTGCTGATTTTGCTTTAGAATGGTTACCTTAAAAGAATTTGAGTGAAGCATGCAGTTTCACTTCTGCAATAGCTTTTGTTTTCTCTTAGGTTTTATATGAGATGGGTTCGCTGGTGTAAAGAGAGGAAGAGATCCAGATGGTAGCCACTCACCAAGACTCATTCATGTAGCATGTTAGTGGGTAGTGTGTGTTCCTGAGGCAGCGCTTTTAGATCCTTTGTGAGCAAGTTGTATTTGTTCATTGCTTGCCAGAGATGAACACAGAATGTTCTGTTTTGTTTTATAAGAACTATCCTTCTGCATTTCTGTGGAGGGAAACATGACATGTAATGCAGTTATAGCGAACACTGGAAAGATTTACTGTAGAATTATATTCTTGTATACTTTAAAATAGTTCTTCATTAGATTTTTTTTTAAGCATAGGACTAAACTTTAAATTTGTTAATTTTAATAGAATCAGGTGCTGCTCACAGAAGGGACACAGATTGTGGAAATTAACATAAATTGTTCTTGTTCTAATATATATATTTTTTCATTTCTGTCATGCCTGGAAAACTAGTAAATGTTATGTCTAAGATAAAATGGAATGGCCCCTGGATTTACTTCTTATAAGAAGCAGTAGTATACAATAAAACTATTAGCATGAGCAACTAAGAGGATAATACAGAGGTATAGTTACCGAAGAATTACTACCATATTTTTAAGTTAATAGCTTAAACCTTCCCAAGTGGGTTAAAGCTTGAATGAATTGACACTTTGATGTTATGATGTTAGAGTTTTAACATATTATTAAGTGGTCTGTGAGGCTTCACCTTAACTTTATTATCCTTGCCAAACTCAACACACTGACCTCTCTGTTATGTGTGTTTGAAGAGGGGGGGGTGGGAAGAGTCAGGGCGATAAAGCTAAAATTGCCTTCTATGGGATAATTGTACTGTGTGTAATCTCTTGGTTTCCTGTGAAGTTAGTATTTATGTGGGAGTGGGGGAGACAGTGGGGATCTGGAGTATCACAGGATAATTTGTTTTTGCCTTCCTGGCTCTTTCAGAGTGAGAAAAGAAAGCTTTGCTATTCTTACTGTTGTAGATGGGAAATAAGATATTCTAACTGGAGTGAAATATGTTTGTAAAACTAGTTAAGAGTAGTTGAACATGGTTGTATGCACCTACAGTTCCAGCTACTTAGGATGTTGAAGTGGAAGGTCACTTGAGCCTAGGTGTTTGAATTCACCCTGTGCAACATAGTGAGATCCTGTCTTTGAAAACAAACAAAAAACCCTCCCAAACCAAAACTAGTTAGAGATTAAATTGAGCTTTGTTCCAAAAAATTTTATAAAACCTGATAATAGGAGAGCTGTACTTCTACTTTGACCCCACTTTAATGGTATAAAGTCCAGATAGGAACCTCTTCTCCAGAGTTGCCCAGATGCTAATTGGTAGGGTATTACTGTTCTCCATATTAGTATTTCTTAACGCTTCCTTAGTTTTTGTGTATCTTTCTTAACCTCATACATTTAATTCTTCCCCCCCTTTTTTTTTTTTGCTTGTAATTTAGACTAATTCAGCAGCCACAATAGATAAAGTGATATGCCTATTGTTGCTTTAAAGGCCAAAAGGTTTTTAGGTAGGAATAGGGTGAAAGTGTGATGAAAGAGTACCAGTCAACTGCAGTATGTATACAAAGGAAAGATAAAGACATGATAAGCCAAGGCACGGGATATTTTTCTGATACTGTTTTCATCTCTCTTAATCTTTTGTGTTCCTATTATGATAACTGTGCTGTTAGGAAGAAGACACAAGTTATTTGTGTTGTGTATTTAAAGTAGTAGGTAGAAACGAACATTTTTTTCAACTAGTAAGCATATACACTTAACATATATAAAAATTGGTTTAAGATAGTCTTTAAAAAAATTCCTGAATACTTTATTATTATGTTAAAAGTGTACAATCATAGTTTCTGTACTGATGGGTATTCTGCTTCTTGTTTTACTTTGTGATTACAGGAGAAGATTATTGTTTTTAAAAATGTATATTGCAATGCTTTGGGGGTAAACAGTAATCTGAAAAGAAAAAAGCATCACGTTATTGTATGAAATATGATTGTTCAAATTTGTTTTGTCTGGGGTATCTCTGAAAGTACCCTAAAGTTTTGGCTGTTATTGCATTGAAACCTTTTTTCTTTTTCTTTTTTAAATAGTTGCCTTGTTATTAGTGGAGTGCTTTTTATTTGACATTAAAGTAAGGAAGAAGAATGACAGTTCATTTTTAGATTTTTAGTAATAAAAGAAGAGGGAGAAGTAGAATGGAAGTCAAGTAGATATAAAACTCTACAATCTGACAATTTTAAATCACTTTGAAAATGACATTACTTTTATCAAAGACTTTCTAAATAAGGCAACCTATGTATTATGCTAAATATTTAGAACATTTTAAAAGTAGATTGTGATACTTTTTATTTCTTTTACTATATAATTTGCAATCTTTTGGAAGTACTACCAGGAATCTAAGTCACTGATCTTATATAATATCTTCAGATAATATGGTTTGCCCTCATAATTATCACTTATGTAATCTCTAAAAGTAGTTTCATCTGTACTCTTAACTTCCTGAATTTAACTTTTGACTTCTGTTTGTAGAGTTTTCACAGTTTTCTTTGTAGATACAGTGTGACAGAGGGAATACATAATTTCTTACCATTTAAGTTCTTGAGATTTTTCTAGAAAAGGATGTAAATAGTAGTAACAGGAGAGCCTCACAGTAATGTTTAAAGATATAGAGACTGAACTGATCCTTAAGTACTCTTTCTAAATTACAAAATGCATTACCTAGATTTTAATAATTAAAAGCTGGGATTCCTTTGAATTGCATTGATTACATAATAGGCATTGATTTTAGTATGTTGCAGTTCTGTTACTTGTAATCAACTATAACAGAGTAATATATTGGGTTTTGTGGACCAAAATTCATGCTACACATATGTATAACTTTGGTGGCCTTTTCCTTCTCAAGAAAACAATTATAATATTGAGCAAAATTTTCCTAAATATATTTTAGTAGCCTCATATTTAATGAAAAATATTAGAAATAGTTTTCAGTTTTAAGCAGAAATGCTTCTCTTCAAAACAAACACTACTTCAGTCTGATAGATCTTTAGCACTGATTGTGCTGTCCCAGATTTGTATACTGTGTCTTTTCTGAAAAACTGTGCTTTTTGTATGCTAACCTTTCTACTGCAACATTTTTTTCCTCAGTAGATGAGTAAACATGACAAGTTAATGTTTCACAGCACACCTGTTTAGACTCTTAAAGCATCTTTTCCTCTTTATAAGTCCATAATGTTTTCAAATGTATCACAATAACACCAAAAGTCAAGAGATAGTTGCCTATTTAAATAGCCTTTATTCCCACTGTAACAGTTTTCACTCTTGATTTTGGTACTCCTGGCAACTGTGTCATCTCTTCATTATCAAGTACTTAAGAAAAAGCTAACATTATTTCCTTAAATTTGAACATGTGTAGAGCAATAAGAGAAAAGTAAGGGATAGCAAGGATAAAGTTTGATGATGTTGAAAAATAGAAAACAGCGGTATTTGCTAAACTGTACCTTCAGTAGCAAGCTATTTTAAGGAAACTGTCATATGTAGTACTTCCTAGAAGTGTGAAGTTTCTCGTGTGTTTAATTATGTAAGACTATGTTCTAGGAAAAAGAATAAAAAATACAGATATTGTCAAAGTGCCTCTTGGGTGCCCCCTCCCAAATGGTGACTATTACTCTCTAGTATATACTCTTCAAATGCCTTTTTGCCATACATTAATATGCCTATATATTTACATATAGAAATGCATGGTCTTGTGGGTTTTAAATTTTTACATAAATTGTGTCTTACTTTGCATATATTTCACAACTTGCCTTGTCTCTTACCAACATGTCTAGGAGGTCTTCAGTAAATACAGACTTTTTCATTTTATTTTCTCCCACATCTCTTTGGTTATGTTTTGCCTTTTCTAAAAAAAATAGCTTCTGACTTGCCCTGAAACCTTCTAAAAAGGAATCTGGTCAATTAGGTGGATCTCAGTAGTATATAGAATTTAAATGCAAGCCAGTGCTTAGACAGAATCTGGGTCTTTTTAAAGAATGTGAATCGGGGAACTAGAAAGGCATCTTAAAATTCATTTGAAGTTCATTACTTTTGGCCTGTGGCTGACTGATTAGTATATAAAATCTAATAGTTAACTTAGCAGATTCACTACTCAGAATACATTTTCATTTGAAGGAACAAAGAAAAAAGGAAAGGTATAGTTGATAGGGAAGGAGTACAGAGCAAATAAAAGAAGTCTGTATGACTCTGAGTAGTAATCCTGTAACATAAGACTTCGTACTGCCAAAAATTTAAACTTATGTTTGATCTGTGCCTTTAATATAGAGTAAAAATGGAAAGTCCCTTTTAGATCTTCCTTCTCTTACCATCCCACATCCCTCTTTAGAAGTAACCATTGTGAACAATTTGTGTCTGTATCTCTGTTATAGATAAATCTCTAAATTCATATTTGGCCTTTATACATTTTCAGTTTCCTGAATGCAACTTCTACCCTATGTCAAATTTGATCCTCAACCGAGCAGCTTACCGTGAACAAATTAGAATCACACTTATTTAAATAAAGTTAAATCAGACCAGGCATGGTGGCTCATGCCTATAATCCCAGCTGTTTGGGAGGCTGAGGCGGAAGGATCGCTTGAGGCCAGGAGTTTGAGATCATTCTCAGCAATGTAGTGAGACCCTCTTTACAAGTTAAATTATTAAAAATGTGCCTTGCATAGTGACATGTGCCTGTAGTCCCAGCTGCTCAGAATGCTGTGGCGGAAGGATTGGAACCATTGCTTGTACCCAGGAGTTCAGGCTGCTATGATAGTGATCTATGACTTTGCCACTGTACTTCAGCATGCGTGAGAGTGACACATTGTCTCAAAAAAGTAGTGGTGGTTCTGGAACTAGAAGCTAATTACCTATTCTTAAGATGCTTTATGTTTATCATAAATCAAGCTTAGGAATCAACTGTAGCATTCTGGGAAAGTAAAATCAAACTTGGTTTCTAACCCCTGTGGAAATAGAGTTGGCAAAGAGTGTGCAAGTCCAAGCTCATTAATACCCGTGTAACTCTGGGTTGGGCTCATTCTCTTGGTGTATATTCCTACTTGAGGAGCTTCTATGCACTATCAAGGCTATAGCTTAGCAAATGAGTGTAGTGACTCAAGGTTAAACAAATTTATTCATATTTGACTTGAAAATTTGGGGGGCAGTTTAAGCACAAGCTTATGTAAGTTTAATAATTGTTTCTGTATGGTCTTATAAAGAATTTAAAACACATTCAGCTTTTTATGACTGTTCTATCAATCTCGCCCACTTGAGTGCCTGCTTCATGCACCTACAGCAGGGGGACCAGATAACCAAAGTGCCTTCCTTTTTAGTTGCAGCTTAGAGAAGGGAAACTGGTGACCATTACCCATAGTCCAAGATACAAGGGGGGACCCCCAAAATTCCGGAATCTGTTTATAAAACATTGTGTATTCTTAATGTTTAAACTTCAGTCACCTTCAAAGTATTCTTCGTTTGATGCAATACATCTAGTGAGACTCCACTGCTCAAAACAGTTTTTGAGTCCATCAGTTTTGATTCCTTTTAGTGCTTCTGCTGTTTACTGTTTCACCTCTTCCACAGCAAAAACATTTCCTTTTGAGGACTTTTTTTTATCTGGGAAAACAACAAGTGGCTCAGTGCAAGATTGGGTGAATAGGGAGGGTGAGGCACGAGGGTCATGCTGCTTTTGGTCAAAAACTGCTGAATACTCAATGTGGTGTGGGCAAGTGTGCTGGTAAGTCACCTATCGTGAAGTGGGCAAACTGGATAAAAATCTCAAAAAATTCACTGAAGCTGAATGCATCCTCTCACAGTGTTAGCTAGTACACTGATGCCATGGGTTCCTAGAACACCTAGCAGGGAAAGCCTGTACTATGAGGGGCCTGCCCTCCAAACAATAATTCCTGGTTTTTGGGGGTCCCCCTCACACAAGTAGTTTATCTGTGAATATGAAGTCACTCATGCACACATGTTCACATTCTATATTTGATCAGATAGTTACCAGTCAAACTTTTGGAGTGAGGTCAATAGAATGGACAGTAGTTGAAGTTGACAGTGAATTTGAGGTAAAGCTGGTCAGGATGTTTTTGAGTCTTGCAAATAATGCATTTTCAAGTCAGATTAAAATTGAATAACACACTTTCTTGCTTCAAGGGAGTAATTTAAGTGATCCTATAACCCAAATTGCCTTTCCAAATACTGGGGATGACGTTATTATTCATCTTGTCCCAAAACTACAATGTAAACTTTTCTTCTCATACTGAATTCCATACTGATCTTTTTAAACCTGAAAGTGTTCTTTATTTTTATTTTTATTTTTTTTGAGTTGGAGTCTCACTCTGTCACCCAGGCTGGAGTATAGTGGCATGCTCACGGCCACCGCAGCCTCAACCTGCTGGGCTCAGGTGATTCTTTCGCCTCAGCCTTTCAAGTAGCTGGAACTACAGGCATGTGCCATCACGCCTGGCTAATTTTTCTTGATTTATTGTAGAGATGAGGTCTCACCAACTTGCCCAGGATGATCTCCAACCCGTGGGCTCAGGCAATCCTCTCACCTCAGCCTCCCAAAGTGTTGGGAATTATAGGCATGAGCCACTGCACCCAGTCATGGGCTTATCTCTTTAGTTTAGCTTTATCTGGGTGTTGGGAGCCGGCCACAGAGGCCCACTGAGCGTTAGGCTTCCACAAACTGCAGTTTTGGCTTTCACACAACTTACAGTTCAAACTCAGGTCACATCTAAGAGTCTTCGTACTGGTCATAGCCTTCTGGGTCGTGATTTTAAGATTTATTGAAGTTGAGTAAGGTGTAAATTGTAGAATATAGTTTTAGAAATATAAGTTTAGACAGCCATTTTGTTGAAAG
>CAUYQG010132118.1:0-14272 GCA_963574415.1 Tarsius wallacei
CTGCTGGGCTCCGGCGATCCTTCCGCCTCAGCCTTCCAAGTAGCTGGAACTACAGGCGCGCGCTACCACGCCCGGCTAATTTTTTTTGATTTATTGTAGAGATGAGGTCTTGCCAAGTTGCCCAGGCGGGTCTCGAACCCGTGGGCTCAGGCAATCCACTCACCTCAGCCTCCCAAGGCTCAGGATTACAGGCTGAGCCACCGAGCCCGGCTTCAGTTTCTTTCTTAATCAGTGTTTTGGCTGGGTGCGGTGGCTCATACTTATCCTAGCACTTTGTGAGGTGAAGGCAAGGGGATTGCCTGAGTACACTGGTTTGAGACCAGCTGGGGAATATGGTGAAACCTCGTCTCTACAATAAATCAGACAATTAGCCAGGTGTGGTGGTGCATGCCTGGAGTTTCAGCCACTTGGAAGGTTGAGATGAAAGGATTGCCTGAGCCTAGCACGTTGACGCTGTGTTGGCCGTAAGTGTGCCACTGCACTCCAGCCTGGGCAATAGAGCAAGACTCCAACTCCAGGAGGGTCCCAGAGAGCAGGAAGGGGCGCCTGAGACCCTGCACAGCCTCCCAGGGAGAAGCAACCAGGAGGTGCCAGTGCGGAAGCCCTGCGTGCCCTTTTTTTGACTTATTAATGATAGCTATCCTTAACGTAGTTAGGTAGTATCTCATTGCAGTTTTGATTTGCATTTCTGTAATAATTAATGAGGCCGAGCAGTTTTTCATGTATCTGTTGGCTACTTGTATGTCATCTTTTGAGAAGTGTCTGTTCATGTGTTTTGCCCACTTTTTAATAATGTTGTTTGTTTTTTTTCCTTTCACTTTGTTTGAATTCCTTATAGATCCTGGATGTTAGGTCTTTGTCCGATGCATAATCTGCAAATATTTTTTTCCCATTCTGTGGGTTGTCTCTTTACTCTCTTGATGATTTCTTTTGCTGTTCAAAAGCTTTTCAGTTTGATGAGGTACCACTTGTCTGTCTTTGCTTTTATGACATTTACTTTTGGGAATTTGGTAAAGAATTTGTTGCCTACTCTGATGTTTTCCTATGTTTTCTTCTAGGATTCTTATAGTCTGATGTTTTTCATTTAGGTCTTTGATCTATTTTGAGTTGATTTTTGTATATGGTGATAGGTAGGGGTCCAGTTTCATTCTTCTGTATGTGATCAGCCAGTTTTCCCAGCTAAATATGGTCTCTTTTCCCCAGTGGTTGTTATTGGCGGATTTGTTGAAAATAAGTTGGTTGAGAGACTGGGTTTTTGCTTCTGTAATCTCTGTCCTGTTCCATTGGTCAATGTGCCAATTCTTGTACTAATACCAGGCTGTTTTGGTTACTGTAGCCTTGTTGTAAAGTTTAAAGTTTGGAAGTGTGATACCTTCTGCTTTGTTTCTTTTGCTGAGGATTGTTTTGGTTATTCGTGCTCTTTTTTATTTCCATTTGAATTTCCATTTTGTCATTTCCAGGTATGAGAAAAATGATGTTGGTGGTTTGGTGGGTATTGCATTGAATCTGTAAATTGTTTTGGATAGGATGGACATATTGACAATATCGATTCTTCTGATCTCTGAGCATGGAATGTTTTTCTAATTGTTTGTGTCATTGTTGATTTCTTTGAGCAGTGTTTTGTTGTTCTTGTTGTAAAGATCTTTCACTTCTCTGGTTAGGTGGATGCCAAGGTGTTTAATTTTTTGTGTGGCTATTGTGAATGGGATTGTGCTTTTTATTTGGGTTTCTGCCTGCTTTTTGCTGGTGCATAGAAATGCAATTGTCTTTTGCACATTGATTTTTGTTCCCTGAGACTTTACCAAAGACATTTATCAGTATGAGAAGGCATTTGACAGACTTCCTAGGGTTTTCAAGGTGTAATTATACAGTTCATGAAGAGGAATAGTTTAACTTTCTCTGTTCCTATTTGGATACTCTGGATTTCCTTTTCTTGCCTGGTTGCTCTGGCTAGGACTTCCAGCACTGTGTTGAACAGGAGACGTGAGAGTGGGCATTCTTGTCTTGTTCCCATTCTTAGGGGGAATGCTTCCAGCTTTTGCCCATTGAGCAAAATGTTGGTTGCGGGTTTATCAAAGATGGCTCTTACTGTTTTGAAGAATGTTCCTCTATGCCTAGATGCTCAAGGGTTTTTATCAGGAAGGATGCTGGATTTTGTTGAATGCTTTTTCTGTGTCTAATGATATAATGTGGTTCATGTGGTTCTTGGTTTTACATCTGCTAATGTGCTGAATTACATTTGTGGTCTTGCAAATGTTGAACCAGCCCTGCATCCCAGGGATGAAGCCCAGGGTCATGGTGGATGACCCTTGAGATGTGTTGTTAGATCCAGTTTGCTAAAATCTTGGTGAGAATTTTTGTGATTATGTTCATCAAGGAGATTGGCTTACAATTCTCTTTTTTTGTTGGATCTTTGCCAGGTTTGGGTACCAGCATGATATTAACTTCATAAAATGAGTTGGGGAGAATTCCATTGTTTTCAACTGTCTGGAATACTTTCAACAAAATTGGTATCAGCTCTTTTTGTATGTCTTCTATAATTTAACTGGGAAGTCACTGGTCTGACATTTTTTTTTTTTTCGTGGGTAAATTTCTTATGACTGAGTCAATTTCCTTCTTGTTTCAACCTTGGGAGGCTGTGTGATGTCAGAAAGTCCTCTATTTCCTTTAGCTTTCTAGTTTATTTGCATAAAGGTATTCACAGTAATCTCTGATAATCTTTTGAATTTCTTCAGGGTCATTTGTAACTTTGCCTTTTGCATTTCTAATTGTGCTTATTGGCTTTTCTCTCTCTCTTTTTCAGTCAATCTGGCCAGGGGTCTGTTAATATTATTTATCCTTTCAAAAGACCAGTTTTTTGTCTTGTTCATTCTTTCTATGATATTTTTGTCTTCTATATCCTACAATTGTGATTTATTCTTGGTGATTTAATACTGGATTCTTCTGCTGAAGGTAGAATTTAGGTGATCTTGCCTTCCCAGCCCCCTTAAGTGTGACATTAGGCTTAAAGATTCTTACAGTTTTGTTTTGTTTTTTCTGCCCTACTTCTTTGGCTAGAAATTCACCATTGACTTATCACTTTTTTATGTTCATGTGTTCATTGATATATTTACCCTCTTCCTAGAAAATGCATTAAAATTCTTTAAATGTCTTTATCTCCTGTCAAAAACATGGTTTTCTTATGTTTTAATTTGTTAAATTCTGTTAGAGTATGTGTTTTGGAGACCTTGAATGATGTTATCTTTTCCCAGAAAGTACCTGTGAGGTGACCCTGGGTACTAGTAATGTAGAATTACCTTAAGTTTATTTATTTATCTATTTATTTATTTACTTGCTTACTTTTAGAGACAGTCTCACTCTGTCACTCAGGCTGGAATACAGTGGTATGACTATAACCTTAAACTCCTATGCTCAAGCACGCTTCCCAAGTAGCAAAAGACTACAGGCTTGAGCTACCACACTCAACTAATTTTTTTACTTTTTTATTTTTTATAGAGCCACCATCTAGCTATGGTGTCTAGGCTGGTCTCAAACTCCCGGACTCAAGCCTTCCTCTTGCCTCAGCCTTCCAAAGTGCTGTGACTAGAGGTGTGAGCCATTATGCCCAGTCAGGATTAACTAAATCTAATTCAAATTTTGAATTTTTTTCTGGGCCAGTTAGGTGAATTTAAACTGGGCTATTATACTCCTTCATGAGAGGGCCCTTATTCTAGGGTAAAATTCCTTAGGGTTACAGCCTTAAACAGGTGGTGGCTTGCCATGTCCCCAATCTTTGCAGACCTAATTATGACTTTGTACTCTTATTTCTATGAGGTCGTGAAACATGCTTATCTTCTCAGCAGCTAGTGCCTGATCTGAAGGCACCAGTGGCCAAGTGCCAACTGAGCTTCCTAGACTCCTATCTTCTTATGTCTCTTCAGTTAGTATCTTGCCTTACTCTATTGCTAGTATGTTGGTGTTTTTTGAGAAGTTTTAAAATATTTTGACTATCTTCACTGGGAAGATATGACCAAATTATATAGTGTATCATTACTGCAAGTCCAGTCTCAAGGTGTTAAATTTTTTTCTTTAAAAAAATCTTTAAAATGGGGGAGGATAGAATTGTAAAAAATATTTAAGACTTTCATTTTATTATGAAATACTTTTTTTTCTGAATTGGTGTATCTTTGAAAAAAGAATGGCTGAATAAAGTGTTTCAGTGAATTAATTATGAAAGCTATACTCCTCTTCCACACTTTGAGCTAGTTGAGGAAAGAAAGATGAATTAAGAGAACGCTGCAGTGAAAATGCACATTGTAGAGCAGTTAGTTATTAGAGTTTGTATACTTTCATGCCTCCCTCCACCCCCTTCTTAATTTCTGCCTGGCTAGTGATTTGATTATAATCTTTTCCGGATTCTCTTCCCTCTGTTCTATATGAATTGACTCTATCTCTTACTGGTATTAGTTTTCTAGGGCTGCCATAATGAGGTACTACAATCCATGTGACTAAACCACAGAAACGTATTGTGTCATGATTTTGAGGCTAGAAGACTGAGATCAAGGTGTAGGCAGGGTTGGTTCCTTTAGAGGGCTGTGAAGGAGAATCTGTTCCATGCCTCTCTCCTAATTTCTAGTGTTTTGCTAGAAATCTTTGGAATTCTTTGGCTTGTAGATGCATCACCCTGATCTCTGCCTTCAGCCTCATATTGTGTTCTCCCTGTGTATGTGTGTCTGAGTCCAAATTTCTCCTTTTTATAAGTCATATTGGATTAGTGCCTTCCCCCCAATGTCTTAACTTGATGACATCTGCAAAGACCCTATTTCCAAATAAAGGTAACATTTTACAGCACTATGGTTAGGACTTTAATATATCTTTTTGAGGGGCACAATTCAACCCATAACACTTAGTAAACATTCTTTGTTGACATGTATTTAGTATTTAAACAAATATTTATTGAAGTAGAGACTGCTCAAAAATTCCTCTTTCATGGGGGAGAGGCAGGTATAGGCAGGCGAAAAGAAGGGATGGGGTGAGGGTTAACATGTTATAAATTTGCTGAAGGCAAAAGAAATAATTGTAGCCACTGTTCACTTAAAAAGAGAGTTAGCACTTTCAACCAAGTAGGTACCTATAGCAACAGGGATACTCTAAGTTTCAGTTGAAGACAGCATCCTAGCTGCAATCTGGGGCTCCTCAAGATCTTCCTTCATCACTCCTCTCCAGGTAATATTCAGTAACTGACTAAAGTAGTTCAGCAAGTAGTTCTAATCTACCATAGATTAGTGCAAATTTACTAGCAGCATGACATAGAGCTCTGTGGTCCCCAAACCTATAAACTTTAATCATTTTCTTCATATGGTTTAGTTTTGTAGTTTCTTCATGAGTAGGTATTACAGGTCAACATAGACCTGATTACTTATTTGCTGATCAGTATAATGATCTACTTGTTAGCAATTAGAAGGGGGTGAAATATAGTATTAGCTGGATTTCAGGCAACAGAGAAAGCTAGTATTGGCTTCTATTGTTTTCAACATTGATGAATTTTGTAAATAGACTAGATGCTGGGGGACTCTAGGGAGATTTGAAGTCACATGAATCACTTGAAGAAAAGAGGGCTGTTCTTAAATTTTAGTCTGTAGACGCCTTGAGGATCTCTCAAATGCTATCAAAGGTTTGTGAGGCCATGACTACTTCCTAAGAATACTTAGATGTTATTTGCCATTTACACTGTATTGATATTTGCATTGATGGTACAAAAGCAATGATAAAACTACTGGTTCCTTAGCATAATTGAGGCAGTGGCATCATACTGTATTCTCTACCACCACACGTACATGCAGTTAAAAGGAAAAGTAGAGGATGCAAGGAAAAGGGAACACTTCTACACCGTTAGTGGGTCTGTAAACTAGTACAACCTCTGTGGAAAACCGTTTGGTAATTCCTAAAAGAACTAAAAATCAACCCTCCATATGACCCATAATTCCCCTACTGGGAATATACCTGAAGGAACTCCAATTACTCTATGAAAAAGATACCTGCACACGCATTTTTATTGCACTGTTATTTACAATAGCAAAAACATGGCACCAACCATGCTGCCCATCAAAAAAGGACTGGATAAAAAAAATATGTGGTGCATATACACGATGGAATATTGCGCAGCCATAAAGAAGGACAAAATTATGAATTTTGCAGCAACTTGGATGAACTTAGAGGGTATAATACTGATCACAGAAACAAAGAATTGAGTGTCATATGTTCTCACTCATAAGCCAACTTTGTACAATTATCGTAATACCATGAGAAAAGGATTGGCAGTAGTGGGAAATTGCCAGAGGGGGGTGTGGGGGACAGCATTGGCAGTATTGGGAATTTGCCAGGGGAGGGGGGTACACCTCATTAACAAGGGTAACTGCATAATAAACATTTGTATACCCAACCTTGGTTTGTACCCCACATCTTTAAAATAAAAAAAATTATTTAAAAAAAAACAAAAAGTATACGAGAAGAAAAAAAAAGATAATTGTTAAAACCAACAACAACGTAGCACGGGGTTTAATTTGTATACGTGAAATGTATGACGCCAATAACATCCAGGAAGGGAGCAGAGAAATGGACGTAAGATCTTTCTAATATCCAGGAAGCAGCACGATATTGTTGAAGGGAGACAGTAGTAAAGATTTACATCATGAACACTAATGCAGGGTTTCTCAGAAGCAGCACTCTCGGTATTTTTAGACTGACATTTGGTTAACTTCCGGAGTTCTGAAAACGTTGATTCTGACCATTTTTGCCAGTGTGCCCATTGCTTCTACAGAGGAGAAAATGTTCAGATATACTTGTCCCATCATTCTGATGACATCACAAGAATCTCTTTTAAAGTTTGTCTCTGCCAGCCTCTGTTTTTATCATACGTTGATGACTTTGTGGTTTAACATTTAGAGAGCAATCTTCCATGTCTCGTTTCCAAGATCTCAAAGACACCTTACTTCCAGTGGACTACAGCTTTCAAAAGTCTACCTTTGCTTTCAGGTATTGACTATTATGGAACTGCTGTCACTAAACCTCAGTCTCCAGGTGGCAGAAGTCATTTGTGTCCTATGTTACTTGGACCAGTTAGGAGGGAAATTTGATTCATCATATTAAATCAATATAACATAAAACCAAATAATATAAAGCAGGCCAAGCAACACAAGTTACAAAGGGCTTACAGGTAAGAGCATAGGTATCTTTCCTGGGCAATACTGCAAATTACTAAGTGATTTATAATCCTCAAGTACATTCATTTGCAGTAGATACTTTCCACTGAATGGCAGGGCCATTTGCTTAGCTCTCTAGAATTAGGATTGGCCTTATGCTAAGCGACAGTGGGCTACAATGTGACTTCATTCTCTTTGGAATTGGGGATGTATTGGGTGATTTTTGTTTATTGTTTTTGTTTTTTCTTTGGGGGATTTTGTTTGCTTTCTTTGTTTGCATGTTTCTTTCTTTTTAAAAAATGCTATTAGTGTAAGAATCTCTGAAAACACTATTACTTTTGTGGGTTCATCAGAGCTCTGCTGACTTGCTGAGCTGTTACTTGCTTTTTATGGTATTCTCGCATGCCATTTTGTACAAACCTTTTCAGTATCACAAGTTCATGACAACAGCTACAATTTGGTAGATACCTCCTGGTGCTATACAGGGCATCTAGTAGTACAGCCTCCAAAACTGCTCAATAAACTAAGAGCGCTCTAGTTTAATGACAATCATAACAGTTATATTCTACTTATTGAGTTAGCATGGGAAAGCATTATCTACATGTTTTCATAATGTTATGCTGAAAAAGATACTATCATAAAATTGTGAGGCAGTAAATATTTTTTCTGCAATATAAATACAATTATTTCTTTCTCAATTAAATTGCCATTGCTATCTATTTCAACAAATACAAGAGACAGGAGCAAAAAATGGCCTGTTCGGCTAGTTCAGGACAGTCCTGCACATAAACAACTTGAAACAATAACTAACGGAATTTATGAAATATGTAGTCTTCAAGTCACAGACTTCAAAATGTATTTCTGAGGGAGACAACAAAAACCCTGTCAAACACCTAGACAGGAATGCTTAACTTGACCTCTATATACCAGAGGCTTGAGTCATGTATGCAATCACATGAAGGAATGACACAGAGGGAACCAAAGACCTTTCACCACGATGATGGATATGTTCTTGGCTCATAGTATGCTCATGACATGTAAGGGGTCACGGCTTCCAGGAACTTATACTCTTCCGATTATTTTTTCATTCAGTGAAAAAGGGTACCATCTTTCAAAATTAACTCAAGAACACCAACCAGACACTTTAAGGGGAGGTATCCAAGATCGTTTCCATCTCATACAATTTTAGGTAATAATTGGAGTTTGGGGACACTCAGGACTGATTGATTTTTATGGAATCTGAGCAGACATTTTCGTTACTGTGGGCTGTCTGAGTGTGAAAACACATGGAAGACAAAATGTGGACTTGCCAGAAAGCCCCACCTCTTCACTCAATATTTACATATGTTTGTACATATGCAAGTATGTCCACCTTCTTCCAGAAATAATGTCATGTGTTCATAGCATGTCTTTATCTGTACAAAGCAATTCTCTTTTAGTCATTTCCACAACCTGTAAAGAATTATTTCCATTCCCTACCCAGGGCACTATAACAATAATATCTAAATCTTCTAGAAGTTTGTTGTATTAAAAGAAAATGTTTTATCTTTCTAAATAAAGAAATGCAGAGGCCGGGCTCAGTGGCTCAGCCTGTAATCCCGCGTTTTGGGTGGCCAAGATGAGTGGATTGCCTGAGCCCGTGGGTTCGAGACCCGCCTGGGCAACCTGGCGAGACCTCATCTCTACAATAAATCAAAAAATTAGCCAGGCGTGGTAGCGTATGCCTGTAGTTCCAACTACTTGGAAGGATCGCCGGAGCCCAGCAGGTTGAGGCTGCAGTGGCCGGGAGCGACCACTGCACTCCAGTCTGAGTGACAGAGTGAGACTCCAACTCAAAAAAAAAAAAAGAAAAGAAATGCAGAGAATGGAGAAGTATGGAGAGGTGAGGAGTGTTGGAGATTTTGGCTATGATGGTAAGAATAGAAATACCTTGAAGTAGTCAGGAAATTAACAAGAGCTCTCATTATCAGATGGATACAAAACCCTTGTGAACTTAATATGTAGGATTTATTACCAAATAAAATGTGCTGTAGATTCTATACACAATTATATCATAGCTGTGTGTATTATGCTTCCAAAAAAAGTTTTAAAAAATGGTTTCTGAGCCGGGCTCGGTGGCTTAGCCTGTAATCCTGCTCTTTTGGAGGCTGAGGTGAGTGGATTGCCTGAGCCGCCTGGGCAACTTGGCGAGACCTCATCTCTACAATAAATAAAAAAATCAGCCGGCCATGGTAGGGCGTGCCTGTAATTCCGGCTACTCGGAAGGCGGAGGCGGAAGGATCGCCGGAGCCCAGCGGGTCGAGGCTGCGGTGGCCGGGAGCGACCACTGCACTCCAGTCTGGGCGACAGAGTGAGACTCCAACTCAAAAAAAAAAAAAAAAAAAGGTTTCTGGAAATTAGTAAAAAATTCCTGGAAGATCTTCATATTTCCAAAAGCTTTCGAAGTGGCAGGGTCCAAGTGTGTATCTCTAAAAAGTAAGCCAGCCAATATCTGGATCATAGGTGGAGTATAAAAGATAGATATTATATATACACACACACATATATATTATATATACATACATATATTTATATGTACTGAGGAAAGTAGGAAGAACCAGAGAAAGGTGAAGGGATCTAGTGGCCACCGGGGGTGGTGGGATCTGCTAGGTCGAATGATGGGGAAGGGTCATGGGCTTACCTTCCTCTTTCTGTCCCCTCAGCCACACTCAGGAGGCCATCAGCAATATCTCAAAAAATGCTGGAGAGGATGTGGCAAAAAGGGAACACTTCTACACTGTTAGTGGGAGTATAAACTGGTATAGCCTCTGTGGAAAACAGCGTGGTGATTCCTAAAGGTTCTAAAAACCGACCTTCCATATGACCCCGCAATCCCCCTCCCGGGAATATACCCAGAAGAACTCAAATCACTCTATGAAAAAGACACCTGCACACGTATGTTTATCACAGCATTGTTCACAGTAGCAAGAACATGGAACCAACCATGCTGCCCATCAAAAGAGGACTGGATAAAAAAATGTGGTACATATACACAATGGAATATTACGCAACCATAAAGAAGAACAAAATCATAAACTTCACAGCAACCTGGATGGACTTAGAGTCTATAATACGGAGTGATCTTTCACAGAAATAAAGAACTGAGTGTCCCATGTTCCCACTCAAAAGTGGACCTTGAACAACTATCGTAATACTATAAGAAAAGGATTGACAGTAGCGGGAAACTGCGGGGGGATTGGGGGGTGGGGAGGTGGGATTGGCAGTAGTAGGAATCTGCCTGGAGAAGGGGGGTACACCTCACCAACAAGAGTACCTGCACGATGAATATTTGTATACCTAACCCTGAATTCCACAATTTTAAAAAAAAAGGTCTCCGTGAATTAGTAAAAATTCCTGGGAAATCTTCATACTTCCAAAAGCTTTTGAAGTGGCGGGGTCCAAGTGTGTATCTCTAAAAAGTAAGCCAGTCAATATCTGGATCATAGGTGGAGTGTAAAAAATAGAAATTATATATACATACATATATGTATGTACTGAGGAAAGCAGGAAGGGCCAGAGAATGGTGACGGGATCTAGTGGTCACCGAGGGTGGTGGGATCTGCTCGGCTGAATGGTGGGGAAGGGTCGTGGGGAAGGATGGTGGGCTCACCTTCCTTTCTGTCCCCTCGGCCACACTCAGGAGCCCTTTGTGACTGTTTCATAGCTCTCTGATGGGAACCTGGAACCTTGGACTGGAGCATGCATTCTCTGTGCCCCATTGTCTGAGATAATCATTATGTTAGATGATGGAGAATGTGAGCTGATTTCTTCTGCAGTTAAGTGAGCCCTTGGGCTTTTCGTTTTTGTGTGAGTTTGGGAGTCTTCTTTACCAGATATCTCTTGTCCTGCCCACAAGAGATTGGCTCTTGTTTTCTGGTTTTCCCTTCTTTCCCACTTTTCTAAATTAATTATTAAAACAGGGAGTCATCAGGAATGGGAACTGATTAGAACACCTAGTCTAAGAAAACAGCCTGGGCAAGGCAGGGGGAGAAGGGAGGCCAGGGCTTCTGTTTAAAACTCACCTTCCTGGGTGTAGTAGAAGGATCCAGGGCAAAATCCCAAACACCATGACTCAGTAGCCATAGATGGGCTTATTAGGAGATTTCAGGACACCTCAGGAAAACGAGTCCTCAACAGGGTTCATCAGTCATCTTTCTTCTTTCTTTCTTTTTTTTTTGAGTCAAGAGTGTCACTCTGTCGCCCAGGCTGGAGTGCAGTGGCATGCTCACAACCACCCCAGCGTTGACCTGCTGGGCTCCCGTGATCCTTCTGCCTCAGCCTTCCAAGTAGTCAGAACTACCATGCTCGGCTAACTTTTTGATTTATTGTAGAGACGAGGTCTCACCATGTTGCCCAGGCTGGTCTCGAACCCGCTGGCTCAGGCAATCCACTCGCCTCAACCTCCCAAAGTGCCGGGATGACAGGCTGAGCCACGGAGGCCGGCGCATCCGTCATCTATCTCAGGTATCTCCGGCCACCTATCCCCTTTTGTTAGGGCCGGCTTGGAGAGCAATGCCGGGCTGCTGATAGACCCCACCTGTGCTAGAGAAGCAGCTTCCTATAGAATGGAGGGGAAGGTCTGACGATCTAAGAGCCTGCACCCTTCTGCAATAGAGAATCACTGTCTGAGACATCACCTGATGACCCCATGCAGAAAACCCTTCTTTACGTGAGTTTTCCAGGAAGGATCAGCAGATGATATTTTCACTCATTGTAATAATGAATGGCATGGTAAGAACACAGATTACAATTAAATCAAGACAGAAAGCCACGTAATTCATTAATGAGTGTCACACAGTTTATTCAACAATGAGTGTCTTCTACCCGCATAGAAAGAAGACAGTGAGAAATGGGTCCCAGCCTCCCTTTTCTTTTTTTTTTCTCTCAGCATCAGTGCAGAGACAGGAAGAACAAAACAGGAGCTTCCAAAGGTTCTGCTATTCAACCACAGTCTTTAACAGGGTTAACGGGTCTCTCCTTTCCCTGAGATCCCAGCTGCACAATGACTGAGGATGTCAGTTTACAGACTTACCACTATGAATGCACCTGATCTCGTCTGGTCTCAGAAGCTAAGCAGGGTCGGGCCTGATTAGTACTTGGAAGGGAGACTGAGGATGTCAGTTTCTAGAGACAGTCCTCCGAAAACAGCTCTTAGGAGAGAGGCACATAGAAAGGAAAATGGAACACTCGTTACCCTCCAACCCCACGGGAATGAAACAGTGATGGAACTGGAAAATGGGTGTTGCCCACTAGGTGTCATGGAAAGAATTTTAGTTGGTTTTGGAAATGAAATTTTCAGGTTCTGACTTTGGACAAGTTGTGAACTACCTTAATTCTCACACTACTCCTGGGAGACAGCACCTGGCCTACTAACCTCACTGGGTTGTTGTGATAATCATCTGTACTAACACGTAACCCTCAGCAGGAGAAGATGAGAAGCGGGTGAAGGACTCGGGGGCTCTCATACAAAGGAGAACGAGGCATTAGCCGAGACTTCTGAGCTCAACATGCCTAGCTCCCACCAGAAGTGTCATCAAAAAGTAAATTTAAAAATAATAAGAGGCATTTTGCTTCAGAGCCTTCATCCATGGAAAAGAGGGATTGGACGGAAGATCTATGGCCCGAAGCCCAGACAGTGTCCACCTTCAGATTTTTAGAATTGCCTCTGTGGGCAAAGGGGACGTTGAAATTCACCAAGAACAAGTCCATCATTGGCCAAATCTTAAGGAAGAAACTGGGCTTTGTGTATACACTTAATGCAAGAAAAGAAAGGGACAACCCAGGGGCCCAGCAGAGCCCAAATGTACGGTTCTTGTGACGATAGAGCTCCCTTTTTCCATGAGTGCCGGAAAGGGCACATCCTGCAGCCTTTAAGCAAGGCCTGAGAGTTTGAATGCATTAATATGCATTTCACAGACAGTCAGAAAACCCAAAACAACGTGAAGTCCCAGGATGAGTGATGGTGTTCCATTGTCCCAAAAAGCTTATGTTCCCCAGCCAGGTCTCAATAGCCTGGACCAGGGACACCAGGTCCCTCAGGCCACACTCACCATAGTCCCAGGCTCTGTCTCTAGGAATGTTTTTCTCTGATAAACCAGAAAGTTCTCTTCTGTGCCCTACTGCAATAAAAATCTCTCAAAGAAATGTAAATGGAGAAAATTAATTAATTAGTTCTTATATTACCACATTCTCTGAAGAGGATGACCTCTGTTTCTCCTAACCTGCAATAATTATTCCCAAATCTATTTGTCTTTTCTAAACAGAGAATGGTGTCTTCTGCCTCCGCTGTGTTTGGAGGGGAAAGTTTAAGGAAATTCCAAGAACTCGGGCTTAGAGAAAACAAAGGTTTGCCTTTAGCTCTCAAGAGTCAACTTTGAGCCAGGCTCGGTGGCTCAGCCTGTAATTACGTGCTTTGGGAGGCTGAGGTGAGTGGATTGCCTGAGCCCAGGGGTTCGAGACCCACCTGGGCAACCTGGCGAGACCTCATCTCTACAATAAATCAAAAAATTAGCCGGACGTGGTAGTGCGCACCTGTAGTTCCAGTTACTTGGAAGGCTGAGGTGGAAGGATCGCCAGAGCCCAGCAGGGCGAGGCTGCGGTGGCCGGGAGTGGCCACTGCACTCCAGTCTGGGCGACAGAGTGCAGTGGCCGCCCAGACTTTGAGCCAAAGAGTCAACTTTGGCTTCCAAAAGGTGGCCAAGTTTTGGGAGGGGAGTTAATAGTGGTATGGAATACCTGCTACTCTCTTGGGTTTCTTCAATTCTAGCTGCAAAAATATCTAATTTTTAAAATGTGTAATTAAAACACTGTGTGTGTGTGTGTGCGCGCACATATATTCACACACACAAACACCTTGCCTTACAAACATTCAGAGATTTAAGCAATGACAAAAATCCAATAGGGAACAAGCCCAGGACCTGGACCAATCAGTACTTCCCCTCCCTTCTAGGCTTGAAGACCGGGTGGGACCCCCAGTTGGAGGCGGTTCTTTTCTGTCCACTTCTAGTGGGATTCCTTGGCCATCGGTGCTTCCGTCTTTGGTGACTCCACTT
>CAUYQG010132124.1:0-27795 GCA_963574415.1 Tarsius wallacei
TAGCCGGGCTCGGTGGCTCAGCCTGTAATCCCGCGCCTTTGGGAGGCTGAGGTGAGTGGATTGCCTGAGCCCGCGGGTTCGAGACCCGCCTGGGCAACTTGGCGAGACCTCATCTCTACAATAAATAAAAAAAATCAGCCGCGCCTGTAATTCCAGCTACTCGAAGGCTGAGGTGGAAGAATTGCAGGAGCCCAGCAGGTCGAGGCTGCGGTGGTCGGGAGCGGCCACTGCACTCCAGTCTGGGTTAAAGAGTGTTACTCCAAACAAAAAAAAAAAAAAAAAAAAAAATTCACTTGTAACTAGGCTGGATTATTTGGGGAGTTAAAATGGTGGTTAAGGGAATGTTTTAAATTATGGAGGTCCTTTCTTTTTTTTTTGAGTTGGAGTCTCACTGTGTCACCTAGGTTGGAGTGCAGTGGGTGGCATGCTCATGGCCACTGCAGTCTCGAGCTACTGGGCTCAGGTGATCCTTCAGACTTCCAAGTAGCTGAAACTACAGGCGTGCTCCTCCACTCCCGGCTAAATTTTTTGATTTATTGTAGAGGGGAGCTCTCGCCAAGTTGCCCAGGGTGGTCTTGAACCCGGTGCTCAGGAAATCCTCACCTCTTGGTCTCCCAAAGTGCTGAGATTACAGGTGTCAGCCCCCACGACAGGCCGAAGGCACTGTTTAAACTAGCATATGATTGTAATGATTTTTTCTCTTACTTTGTGTTTTTTTCTAAGAGTTAGTTCATTGCATCCAAGTTATTTATATACGTATAAAGTTTTTTGTAATATCCTCTTATTATTTTGGATGTCTATAAGATCTGTAATGGTATTACTTCATTGCTGATCTTGTGAATTCTGTTTTATTTTATTTTTCTAATTTCAAAAAATTCACTTTTCAAATTGTTGTCTTTCTCTGCTGTATATCAGCTTTGGTGTCCTTCATTTTTGCCTTTAGTTTTAGTAATTCTTTCTTTTAACTTGACTCAGATTTAGTTTGCTGGTTTTCGGTCTAGTCTCAGGACAAGAGACCACAACATTAATTTAAGTCCTTTATTCTTTTATAATACATACCATTCAATGCAATACATTTTACGCTGAACACTATGTTGCCTGCATTTTACAAGTTTTGGTAAATCACATGTCCAGTCATTCAGTTCAAAATACTTTATGATTTTTACTTTGTTCCTTTTTTGACCAATGGGTTATGCAGGAATACCTTGCTTAATTTCTAAGCATTCAGGAATGTTTCAGTTAACTTCCTATTATTGATTTTATGTTTAATTTCACTGTGATTTGAGGATGTAAGTTACATGATTTCAATCTCTTGTAATTTGTTAGGATTTGTTTTCAGCTCAACATATAATACTTTTGCTTAATGTTCCCTAAGTATCTGAAAAGCATATGTATTTTGCGGTTGCTCAGTTTAGTATTCTATAGGATCTGTTTATTGATTGTGTATTAGGCTATCTCTATATATTTTTTCTTATTGTTTCGTCTCTATATATTCTTACTTATTGTTAATCTGTTTGCAATACTTGTTAAAATTTTCAGATGTGTCCAGGAATTTTTTTTTAATTTCTATGACTATTTTTTATATATACTTGACACTGTTATTAGTTGCATAAAATTTTAGAATATTGAGTCCTCTTGTTTAGTTCAATTTTCTATCCATATTGATTAGTATTCCTATCACTTGTAATAGTTCCTGGCTTACAAAATATTTTGCTTTGTACTAATGTGGTCACATCAACATTTTTCAGTGTTTTTCATAGTAAATTCTTTCAACTTTTTAATTACTAAAGAATTTTTGCCCATATATTTAGATTTAAGAATTTATTGAGTCATTTAAATGATCTTTGGTTGACAATCTGTTTTTAATTCAGTGTATTTACATTTAATTCAATATAATGTCTGACATTATTAGGTTGAAATCTATTATATTGCTATGTATTTTCTAATTGTTTAATCTATTGTTGGCCCTTTTTCACATTTTTATGTATTAAATGAGTCATTTAAAAATAACTTTTACTCTATTTTTGTTTTTAGGCAGTCTCTAATCTTAGGGAGAAATCTCAGGTTTGGGACTTTCTTCTGATCTTATAGAGCTGTGCTAGATGGAACAATTCACCACTGCTTTATTTTGGTTTTTGGTTGGCCCCAGGTGTCCAAACAATGCTAGTTCCATTAGTGTTTTTGGCAAGATCAGACAGGAATCCGTCTTTCAGATAGTGTACCAAAATGCTAGGGACATTAGACTCATGTCCAACTCTCTCTACTGAGGCAGAAGTTGGCCACTTGCTATGGTTTGAATGTGTACCCCAGAAAGTGTGTTGAAAACTTATTCTCCAATGCCACAGTGTTGGGTGTTGGGGGCCTAATATGAGGTGATTGGGCTATTTGAGAGGACTAAATGAATCAATATCATTATTGTGAGAGTGGGTTCATTATAAAGGGGGAGGTTCAAGCTTCTTTTTGTCTCTTGAGCCAGGAGATTCAGACCAGCCTGGGCAACATAGCAAGACCTTGTCTCTACAAAAAATTTACCAGGCATAGTGGCAGATACCTATAGTCTCAGCTACTCAGGAAGCTGAGACAGAAGGATTACCTCAGCCCAAGAGGTGAAAGATGCAGTGAGACATTATCACACCACTGCATTCCAACCTGGGTGACAGAGTGAGACCCTGGCAAAAAAAAAAAAAAAAAAAAACAAGCAAAAAAACAAGCAAATGAACAAACAAAACAGGCTTGAGGCTAGAAACACCGGTTCATATCTATAATCCTAGCACTTTGGAAGGCTAAGATAGGAGGATAGCTTGAGACCAGGAGTTTGATACCTGCCTTGTCAACAAAGCAAGACCCAGTCTCTAAAACAAGCAAAAATTTAGGCTGAACATGATGGCTCATGCCTTTGATCCCAGAACTTAGGGAGGCAGAGGCAAGAGGATTACTTAAACCCAAAAGATGGAGAACAGCCTGTACAACATAGTGAGACCTCATCTCTATGAGACCTTATCTCTAAAAATAAATTAATTAATTAAAAAAGGGAAATAAAAAAAAGACCTCACCAGAAGCTCTCTACCCTCAGTCTTGAAGTTCTCATCCCCTAGAACTGTAAGAATTACATTTATGTCCATTATACATTATCCGTTCTGTAGTATTCTGTTATAGCAGCACAAAGTGGACTAACGTACCTCTCTTGGCACTTAGTTATGGTGACTTGGGGGATGAGCTGAGGTATGTAAATGAAATTGATCTCCTTATTCATTTCAACGCTGCTATTCTTGGTTTTGTATTTGTCTGGGATGCTGCAACTTCTTAACTGAATTCTGAGTCTTCATAAGTGTATTTTGGTCTCTATACCATTCTAAATCAATGCTATTTTGGGGAAACAGGAACTGAAACTTCCTATTCTATCATCTTGCTGTTGTTACTTACACTGTAATTTTAACTACAAATGCTATATACATACATATATATGTGTCTCTTTGTGTGTGTGTACCCATATAACCATGTACATATATGTGTTCAAAATAGTATTTGTATGTAGCGAAATTTTTTTAGAAATTTTAATACACGTCTTGTGCTGTGTCAAGAAACATAGAAAGATTTTCTTTTAGTATAACTTTGTCACTTTTTTTTTTTTTTTTTTTAGTTGGAGTTCCACACTCTTGCCCAGGCTGGAGTGCAATGGCACGCCAACAATCATATAAGCCTCGACCTCCTGGACTAAGGCGATCCTTCTGCCTCAGCCTTCCAAGTAGCTGGGACCACAGGCATGCTCCATCATGTCTGGCTAATTTTTTTTTTATTTATTATAGAGATGAGGTGTCACCAAGTTGCCCAGCCTGGTCTTGAACTCGTGGGCTCAGGCAATCCCCTCACCTCAGCCTCCCAAAGTGCTGGGATTATAGGAATGAGCAACTATGCCCGTCCTAGTATAACTTGTTCTATTTCTAGTGTATCTCCAGTTGTTCCCATCTCTCAGGCTATGGATTAAGAACATGGAAGGTCTTTCTCCTGAAGCCTGAAAAACTTCAGGATATTTAGTTGTGGCATCCAGTGATTTTCGTATTTATTATTTATCTTTCCAAGCTTCTGCAGCTTCAAAATTTACTAAATAGCTTGAGAGAATGACCAATACTGTATTTGTTCCAAGCTCCTTTTTTTAAAGCAGGATTTTGTTTTCCCAAAACAAGAGATGACAGAACATTTCACTCTGATCTTTAGAAGCTTGATCCCAGGTCTTCGGCCTCTTAAGCTGTGAACTTAGTAAATGCCCCACAGAGAAAACTGGCTGTTCTTCTTTGCTCTTCTAGACAATAACGCCTCATGCCTTCCTGGAAAAAATATCCAAAGTTCTGCTGGTTTCTCTTTTCCTTCAGTAGAGTCTATGGTCCGTTTTCAGTCTATATCTAAAATGTACAAATAATCCCAGGAAGAAGATGGCTAAAATTATCAATTCACCTGGGAAGTCTCAAACCTATGTGTCATTTTTGTTTGTATAGTTTTCATATCTTCCATAGTAATCTGTTTTTCAAAAGATGATTATTATAATTTATGTTTTATCCACTCGTTTCAAGGGAAGTGTTGGCTTCTCATGATATGCTAATTCTATCCAGGGCCAAGGATGTGGCTGGAAATGTACTTATTTAGACTCAGGATATCACTCTGTCACCTAGACTGGAGTGCAGTGACACAATCACAGTTCACCTCAGCCTCCACATTCTGGGTTCAAGTGATCCTTTTTTTTTTTTCAGAGACAAATTGTTGATATGTTGCCTAAGCTGGTCTCTGAGTGCAAGCAATCCTCCTGTCTCTGTCTCCCAAAGTGCTGGGTATTATAGGCATGAACTACCATGCCTGGCTTGGAAAATAATTTATGAAAAATATGAGATGCTTGACTCATGAATAAGATCAACTCCCTCAGGAGAAACCAGGGAATGAGATGAATTCACCCAAGAAAGATGTGCAGAAGACTCGTTTGTTTGATGGTATATATCTGTGTGAAGTGTATGAGAGACCAGCAAGTTTTCTGAAAGTTTTATAACAGCAAAAACACTGCCAGCTTGGACTGAGAATGTCAGGGATGGTATGAATGAATGAAGAGTAACTCCCCAAGAGCAAACAATGGAATTCAGAGGCCTGTCCTGATGGTAACTCCTTGGGCTTAGAGAATGGGACTACTGCACCAGTGGGTCATCTTACATATTTACAAGGAATGTAGACCAAATGACCTGCAGCATCGACCTCCGTATTTGAGGTAGATTAAAGATGATGTAAGTAAAAGATTTGCACTCCTCTTACATGGATGGGGCTAAGTTATTTTTTCTTGTATTTCAGAAGTTTGTGGCACTACTTGGATTAATTAAATTTGGCAAAATAGAAGCTCTGCTAGTTTCTATAGCTGGATTTTTAGAAACTAGTAACTTCTATTTTCTAGCTCCTAGCACCCAGCCATCCTGCTGTAAGGAGAGAAACTGAGGCCTCCAGATCAACAACATAAGTTGAACTTCCAGCTAAAAGTCAGCACCAACTTGCCAGCCTCAGACAAGCTGCTACTGCTTACACCACGAAGAGCAGAGCCAAGTTATCTCTAATGAGCCTTGCCCCAAATTCAGAATTGTGAACCAAATTAATAGCTGTTGTTCTTATGCCACTAAGTTTTAAAGTGATTTGTTACACACCAATAGATAATTAAAACTGTCATCTTACCATATCGACATCCTCTCTATATTTTTAAAATAATGAAATGTGTTACTTGATTTTATAGGAAACAAATTTTTGATGGTAGAGCTGAAGTTAAGTAGCCTAATATTCACCTAATGGTCACATGATTAACAGATCTGTAAAAAAAGACTGTATTTCTACATCGATGTTTTCAATCTTTGCTTATAGTAAATTTTAAAGCATGAATAAATTGGTCAACAGATTGTCCTGGAAAGTTGCATATAATATATTGATACCTGGATTTATTATATATTAGTTTATGATTCCATTTAGTCCTGAAAAGATAGAAAAACATTGTCTGTTTGCTTTTGTTTACTGGATAGACTTGGTAGACTCAGAGTTAATTCAAATATTACCTTTTATGTGTGATTTGATTTTTATTACAATAACAACCTGCTATTAGTCAATAAGTGTAGTTCAATATAATATGAGACACAAAGGCCAGGATATTCTAGATAGTTGTTTCATTATAGGTGATTTACATTATTCATGTAAGTGCTTATAAAGACCTCTTCTAACTAATCAAAACCCTAGAGACCTAACTTTTACTGATTCACCCACATCAAAAGCAGAAAACTCTGAGTTATGTCAAGAGGAGATTTCACTGAGTTTGAGAAGTCACTGAAATACTGTATATCTTCTGGAAAATGACTTGCTTCATGCATCTTTTAGATAGCTAAGGCCAATTAGTTAAAATTATAGTTGAATAGAATATGTGAATATATATAAAGTTTGCCTAATTAGATCCATAGGGTGGTGTAGCATCTGGCTTTAGCTGTACAGAGATTTTGGTAGCAGGGGAAGCTATGAAGACTGGCAGGTTCAGTTGTCCTGTGGAGTCCGAGATTTCTCAGGTAGTGTCTAGGGACAGCTGTGAGGTTTTTTGCCCAGGCCAGGAAGATAACAACCACCTCAGCAGGAACCAGACTCACTAAGAATGTGGAACTCTATTATTCCTGAATCAAGGATGCTGTTAACAAGTTTTTTACGCAAAAAAAAAAAAAAAAAAAAAAAAAGCAGCCTGCATTTTTATCTGAGCTATTTCTGTTTTCCTAGCTATGTCTATGAATCAGGACATAAGAAGTGGTGCAACAAATGATTTGAGTATACAAATTTTGCCACATATTTTAATTTTCCCCATTAAAAAGTTAACAACTATGTTTCCCTCTAAATATGTCATGTAATATAGATTCCTTAGGATGTACTTTAGAAATTTTGTCTACTCAAGATTAACAACCTACATCAAAACAAACTTTGATTCCTTGTTGATGCTTCTGTTAAATAGGCCTTTGACATCCATTTTAAACTTATTTTGACCTTATAATACCACAAACACTTACACCTGACCAAGACTTCAACATATAACCCTTTGTGTAGATATATAGAAATAGTAGATCCAAAGAGATATGTTTTAAGTCAGCTCTTGCTATGACAGCTGCTACAATTACAAAGATTCCCACTTCTGAAATCCAAGGAACTCTAAGCCAAACTTAGCAATGCTAAGTTTTTAAGTAAGGATGGGGGTGAAGGTGATAGTTAAATTATGGAGCTTTGATATAAGAGAAGCAGTAAGGGTAGAAAATGTGTGAACATTAAATGCCTTTATGACTCATTTTACATTTCATCAGGCATCACATGGCATGAAAATATGCTGTCTTAGGCCATTTCCTCACTACCACGACTGAGCTGCCCCACATTTGGCTGCTGCCTTTTGCTAAAAGCCACCAATCCTGGGGGGAGGGGGGGGAGGTAGCTATTATTTTAATGATAAGAGTGATGATGATTCCTTGAATAGCTTAAGGTTTGTATACTAAGGATTATCTCACTTTGTCTAACATAAGTTGAATGGTTATGCTGCATAAATAAAATCATATCAAAGATTCCATGGTCTCAAAAGATGTATAATGTTGTAATTTACATTTAGTGCATTTATAGTTAACAATAATAAGAAAACACATCCTTTACAAATGTTCGTGTATATTTTAAAATAATAATTGTTGCTTTTAAAATAAAAATATAGATTTTAGATTGATATTTTTGGCAGGGGTTCCGCATATTTTCATGTGGAATTCAGCAACCTAAGAAGCCTGACGTAGCGAGTGGAGCAGTGTGCTGCAATTCTGGTAACTTATTTTTCATTTAGCTTGATGCCAGGGCTCTCCTCAATTATGTTTCAGGTTGTGTAACAGATTATAAGGCATATTCAATCAAGTTGATATTATATTAAATGCATTAGGGACAATACTGTGTTTTTTTTTCCAGTAAACTGATGTCAAATAAGAGTTCATCCTATGAGTATTTTTTCTGAAAGGTTTTATTCACTAGGACTTACTACTGCTCTGAGCACCGTCCTAGGATAATGGGATGTAGGTCATAGCAAGGAGAAAATCAGTAATGGTGATTGACATTTTAATTTGAAGCACAAGCAATTTTCCCATAAGATATTTTCCAATTAAGTTGCGAAATTCAAGTAATATGTTGTTTTTATAAGATATTTTATAGTATGTTAAACTTTCTTAAACAGGCATTAAAAAATGTATTCCATCAATGATAGAGACATGGTCATTTTCTTTTCTTTTTTTTTTTTTTGAGTTGGAGTCTCATTCTGTCGCCCAGACTGGAGTGCAGTGGCCGAAGCCTCGACCTGCTGGGCTCCGGCGATCCTTCCGCCTCAGCCTTCCAAGTAGCTGGAACTACAGGCGTGCGCTACCACACCCGGCTAATTTTTTTGATTTTATTGTAAAGAGGAGGTCTCGCCAAGTTGCCCAGGTGGGTCTCGAACCCGTGGGCTCAGGCAATCCACTCACCTCAGCCTCCCAAGGCGTGGGAGTACAGGCTGAGCCACCGAGCCCGGCTGGTCATTTTCAAATTCAAGAAATTCATTATTAAAATTAATAACCATACTGATTTAATAGGATGCAGTAGACTTTTCTTAAGAGAAATAGATGACCATTTCCAGATGTCTCATAGGCAATCTATACAGAATGCATTATTTTATAGACAGGGAAATGAGTTTAACTGATAAGCAGTCCAGTTAAGTTAAAAGATCCAAAGATTTACTGATGGGTTAGTATATTTCTGACAACCATACAAAAGCATGATTTTAATCTACAAAATTCTATTTTCATTCTATCACGGTGATTGTATATCATTTCTTCTTTCTGTATTTTGGGCATATTTCAGTTTTATTTGCTTTTTAAAGTTATGACTCAAATAGTTTCATGTTTGTGTACATAAGTATATGTATATATGCACATATGTAAATATAATTTATCAATAATTGCCAATTAAACAATTTATTGATTTAGATTTCTAATATATCAGGCACTGCACTATTGGTCGATAAAAGAGTGAGTGTGATAGAACACTGGAAAGTCTCTATTTTTCAACATCTTGATAGTGAATATGAAACAGTTTCACTGTGCATGGTCACAATTCCAGGGGGCAACTCTAAACACCTTTAAAGAGGATTGATACAGATACAGACAGTATTGGCACCAGATTCAATCCACTTGTGAGAGAAAAACAGGATACTCACACAAGTGAAGCATAGGATTTATGGTGAGTTAGTCCCTAAAGGCTAAAGAAGGTTGCCAGGGCAAACGGAGTCTTGTGAGTATGTGCACCATACATTGCACCACAGCTGAGGCTTCCTGAAAGCCATTTCATTCTGGTTTTTATACCCTAGGCACTCTAGGTTAAAGTATCGTGGGACATTTTGTTTTAGGAGGGACGGGAATAGAGCTCAGACTATTCCAGACACTTCCTTTTTGTCTCAGGTTGTTGCATTCCCAGAACAGTTATTTTTGAGAACTACAAGCAAGAAAGGAAAAGAACCAGTTTGGCCAAGGCTATTCAGGGATTTGTCCTGCAGGGAGAGTAGCTTTCTAGACAGGCATCACAAAACTTATTCTGCAACAGTTTCCACTTGCTATTGACATTAGACAGAAATAATTTTTCTGTTCTATATTCATGAAGGTACTAATCCATAGGGGGATCAGTAATAAGTGCCACAGTATATTCGACTCCCTATAAAAATCAAAGCAAATTGGTTCTATGACTTGTGTTATCAAATCCTACGACTACAGTCATCATCAGCCCAGCTTTACAAACAATCATTTTCACATACAATCTACTGAAAGATTTTGCAAGTGAATATATGTAATTCTGTCCTCCAAAGATTTAACTTTAAGAAAAAAAGACAAATATATTAAAAAGATTCAGTAACCATGCAATAACACTTTGAAGTCATCATATAAGAAATGAAATAGACCACATGTGCTGTAGGGATTCAATACATTCATGAAAACGGGATAAAATGGTCTTTGGATAAAACAAAGGACAGAAGAAGGACTTGACAATTACAAAAGTAGTATTTGCATAGGCAGAATGTTAGTGAGCATTGTAGACAAGCAATTCACACAACCATAAAATCACAAATATGTTTACAGTGTAGGGCAGATAGCATAAAGCATTTTTCTTTTGGCTATTTTCTAATGAATGTATTGATTCTTCATTTAAGTTTACCTGAAATAATAAGAATGAAAAATTTATAATATTAATGATAGCCTACATTACTCTGTGTCAGACACACTTCCTATTAGTTCCCACATATTGATCCATCGATGAAAATGTCTACAGTCTTATTTTGCCTATTCACCAAGTAAGAAATCTGAGGCATTTTTCCAATTCCTGAAAGCCACTTTACTCCAGGTTTTATACTCCAGGGATGAGTTGGTACTCTGGACTAAAGTGTTGCAGGACACCCTGTTCTAGGAGGGACAGGAATAGAGCTCAGACTATTCCAGACACTTTTTGACACAGAATGTTGCATTCCTAGCACCGTTATTTTTTGAGCTACAAGCAAGAAAGGGGAAAATAACCAGGCTGGCCCAGACTATTTGTGGACTTGTCCTGCAGGAAGAGTAGCTTGGTGAATTGTCTTGCCCCAGATCACTAGGTTAGATAAAGTTTTCCAAACCAGGATGTATGGCTCCATTGACCACATAAGAGACATTTATATTCCATTCATTCTAAGTTTGAAACCCTGCAGATTATTTAGAAACAAACAAGAGCATATTCTTTATTATTGTCCGTGCAAAAATTCACAGGTCAATATAGTGTAGTAGGTGATTGCATGAACCTACAGTTAGTTAAATCCATGTTGGAAATCTGGCTTTGCCACATACAAGCTGTGTGACATTGAACAAGTTCACAGGGCCACAAGTTATTTCCATTCCTCAGTTTCTTAATATAGGTAATAATGCACACCCTCCCTAGTTCCTATAAAGATTATTAATCCAATATATACAAAGTGCTTAGCATAGTTCAGAGTACAGCACATTGTAAGTATTTAACAAATAATTAATTAGATAGTTTTAATAACAATGCAGAAAATGAATATGCAACTGCAGAATAAATGGGAAAAAGAATAGCACTGAGGTAGTTAGATTAAGTTAGTACATACTTATGTACTTACCATGTAATAATTAGTTTAAGCAGTTCATATTCATTACCTTATCTAACATTCCAAACAATAAAAAATGTTGGTGGTATTACTGTCTTCATTGATGGACCAGAAAACTAAACCGCAAAAAGATTAAATAAAATTTCCTAAGCTCACACATTTCTGGAGTCTAGACATATACAAATATTGTACTTTGTATTCAATATGCACATATTCCTGTGTAATTCCGTAATTCTCAGGTAGAGAAGGCACATTCTCCTAGGGGTCAAGTCAGAGAGGCCATAAAAACTGAGTGCAAATCATACCCATTTCTCCCTGCTCATTGCTAATGAGTTTCTGTAAATGATAGGTATGTATATTGTATCAGGCGAGTTAAATGGTATACACAAACAACATTGGATTTTGTTGGATTTTCAGAAATAATTGAGCTTAATTCTATCTCTGGGATAGAAAATTAAATTCCAAAATGCTACAGAAATTACACTTCTGCTAATTTTGCCTTCAGATTTAAATGTAGTTCTTGGATTAAGACATCTCTGTATTTTATAACTGCTCTAAACAAATTTCTGCATACCACTGATGAGCAGTTATACAACTTTCCACAATAAAATATTCAAATTGTATCATATATATGTTGTATGTTTGTATATGCATATTCATACATATGTATACTGCACACAAATATGTATATATAATATAAATGCATTTATATACATATAGTATATTTACAGTATATGTGTATATATATAGTATGTGTGTTTTTAATTTTAGATGAAGAGAACATTTGAGTAGACAATAGTTTTTTTTGTTTGTTTGTTTGTTTTGAGTTGGAGTCTCACTCTGTCGCCCAGACTGGAGTGCAGTGGCCGCTCGCGGCCACCGCAGCCTCGAGCTGCTGGTTTCCAGCGATGCTTTCGCCTCAACCTTCCAAGTTGCTGGAACTACAGGCGTGCACTACCACGCCCGGCTAATTTTTTGATTTATTGTAGAGATGAGGGCTCGCCAAGTTGCCCAGGCGGGTCTCGAACCCACGGGCTCAGGAAATGCACTCACCTCAGCCTCCCAAGGCGCGGGATTACAGGCTGAGCCGCCGAGCCCGGCTGACAATCGTGTTTCCATGTGCACCACAACTAATTTCTACTATTATTAATATCTTACAGTTGTATAATACATTTGTTGCAATTAATGCACTGATATCATTAACTAAAGTATATACTTCATTCAAATTTATGTAGAGTTTAGATTTATTTAGTTTTTAACTAATGCCCTTTTTTGTGTTTCAGGATCCCTTGGAGGGTACTATGTTTCATGCACTTTAGTCACTTCTTGTCTGTGACAGCATCTTAGACTTAATTGTCTTTGATGACTTCACAGTTTTGAAGAAAACTGGTCAGGTATTTTATAGAATGTCCCTCTATTGGGGTTTAAATTTTTTGTATGGCTAGATTGAGATTATGTGTTTTAGAAGAGACACCACAGATGTAAGATGCCTTTCTTACCATATCATATGAAGGGTACATGGCATGAAATTAACCTGTTACTCCCATTTTAACCCTGATCCTCTGACAGAGGAAGTGTTTTTAAACTTGCTACTCAGTGATGTCAATCTTTTTTTTTTTTTCATGCATACTGCACTTTTTGGGAGGAAGTCACTGTGTACAACTCATACTTAAGGAGTGGGCAGTTATGCTTTGCTTCCTTGAGGGCAGGTAAACATATATAAGTTATTAAGAATTCTTCTGCATTGAAGATTTGTCTTCGCTTCCTATTTTGCTTATTTATTTGTTCAGTCATTTGTTATGTCAGTGCAAATTCATGAGAATTTATTATACACTGAGTTATAATACAATAGTTTATTTTTCTGTCCAAAGTGTTTCAGTTGTTGCTCGATTCAGTTGCTCAAATTGTTTGAGCTGAGGATTTTTTCACTTGTCTCTTATCTGTGTCCCTTTGACACACCCCATTATTGTATGTTTGTGTGTGTAGTGCTTTTTTGTTTTCTGGCACTGGAAGATACTCTAGGCTTATTTTATGTATTTCCTGCTCAATCTTACCATCAGCCATTACTTCAAGGAGCCCTGGTTGCCTTTGTAGGAAAATAGTATAAAAATCAGATATGGATGCTAGGTGTGCTTATGACTCCTGGGGCCTCGTTGCTTCCAAGTCTCAGCTGACAGGGGATGGGAATATATGTATGTATATCAATCCATGTATAGAAATGTAACTATAAATATTTCTTTATGTAACTACATATAATTATATATAAAATATACTCTAGATTTGTGTACATTTTAAAAAGCAGATTAAGCAAGTTTTATTGTATTTCTAGCTTTCTTTGTGTTTTTAGGACAGATAGTTGTTGAATTTTGTCAAAGATTTTTTTACATGTTGAGCCAGCCCTGAGTATCAGGATTAAAATACACTTAGTTATGATATATAATTATTTTTATACATTGTTACATATGATTTGCTAATAGTTTGTTGAGAATTTCTGAAATATGCATTAGGTGACCTAAATTTCAATATATGTGCTATATCACATCTTATGTATTTAAAAAGTTATATTTTCTTATGATCCAAGAATTCCCCTATTGGGAATATACCCGGAGGAACACAAATTATTCTACAAAAAAGATACCTGCACACGTATGTTTGTTTTTATTCACAACAACAAAAACATGGAACCAACCATGCTGCCCATCAAAGCTGGACTGGATAAAAAAGTGGCACATATACACAATGGAATATTATGCAGCCATAAAGAAGGACAAACATATGGACATCACAGCAACTTGGATGGTTTCAGAGACAAGCATACTCAGTGATCTATCACAGAAACAAAGAACAGAGTACCATATGTTCTCACTCATAAGCGAATCTTGAACAATTATCATAATACTATGAGAAAGGAATTGGCAGTAGTGGGAAACTGTCAGGGAAGGGGTGGGAGTGGCAGTTGAGGGAAACTATTAGGGGAGGGAGGGGCACACTTCATCAACAAGGGTACCTGCATAATCAACATTTGTATACCTAACCCTGAATTGTACCCCACATCTTTATAATAAAAAATAAATAAATAATAAAAAACCATTTTGAGCAGTGGAAAAAGCATCTAAATAGGTGGATTGCATCACAAAGAGAGTATTTTGAAGGAGACAAGTTTAAACCTGTAAGGATAAATGCACAATTAAAAAAGAAGTTATATTTTCATCTTCATATAGTTTAAAATATTTTTCAAATTTATATTGAGACTTTTTTGAGCCTTGGGCTATTTAGAAATGTAATGCTTAGTTTCCCAATATTTGAGGATTTTCTATTCATCTTTCTGTTATTGATGCTTGATTTTGTTGTAGCGTGAGAACATGTTTTGTATGGTGTCTAATCAACTTGGATGGATTTAGAGTCAATCATACTCAGTGATCTATCACAGAAACAAAGAACAGCGGACCTTGAACAATTATAATACTATAAGAAAGTGATTGACAGTAGTGGGAAACCGTCAGGGGAGGGGGGTTGGCATTGGCAGTTAAGGGAAACTTCTAGGTGAGGGAGGGTCATACCTTATCAACAAGGGTACCTGCATAATCAACGTTTGTATACTTAACCCTGAATTGTACCCCACATCTTCATAATAAAAAGAAAAAATTGGTTAGAGTATACTTTATAATCCAGAATGTGACTTTTTGTAATGAGTGCTTCATATAAGCTTGAAGGGAGTTTGTACTTTCTAAAAATTTCAATAAGATCAAGTGGATTCATACTGCTATTAAAGTTACTTATATTCTTACTGATTTTCTGCATGTTTGGTTTATTATGGCCAGTCTCAATTAATAATAGTTAATTTGTGTATTTCTTCCTTAAACTCTATAAAACTTTATTATTTTTTGCCTTATATATTTTGGCACATACATTTATAGAATTTTTAGGTATTTTGGGAGAATTAACTTCTTTATTATATAATGCCTCTTTTCATCATTGATAATCTTAATTTTTGTTAAATCTGCTTTACCTGAAATTAGTATACTTAGCCCTGATTTATTTGGATTAATGTTAGTGTGGTATATTTATCCATTTTTTTACCATTAACATATCTGACATTTTATGTTTAAAGCATCAATTTTTAGGCAATCTATATTGGGATTTTAAAAAATTCACTGTAATAGTCTCTGACTATTTTTTTTTTTTAAGATGTGGAGTACAATTCAGGATTTGATATACAAATGTTCATTATGCAGTTACCCTTGTTGATGAGGTGTGTTTCTTCCTCCCCTGGCAGTTTCCTACTACTGCCAATCCCTTTCTTATAATATTATGATAATTGTTCAAGGTCCACTTATGAGTGAGAACATATGATACTCTGTTCTCTGTTTCTGTAATAGAAGAGTTTTTGACTTTTAAATGGTATATTTTAATTGTATACTTAGACCAGTCACATTTAAAGTGATTTCTGACAGTGTATTAATGTCTACCACATTTGTAACTGTTTTATTTACACTACATTTGTCCTTTGTTTCTTTTTCTGTTTCTTGTTTACTATCTCCTCTGGTTTTAATTATGTATTTTATTTTCATGACTCCTTCTAATGGTGTACCAATTATACTTCTTCTTTGGTATATATTAGTGATTGCCTTAAATTTAAGCATACATTTTAACTAATTGAAGTGCATCTTCAAATAATACTTTTCTTATTCACATATTGATTAGGTACCTAATAACAGAATATATTGACCTTTTCTCTCCTTGTGACATTGTTATCATTCAAATTTGTTTATTTTATGTTAAAGTTACCCAATTCCTTGTTACTAATATTCTTTAAATAAGCAGTTGGTTGTCTTCTAGACAATTAAAGATAAAAATATGATATTGGGTAAAATGTTCACACACTAATTTTCCAGAAGGTAATACGCACATACACACACACACACACACACACACACAAATACACACATTTTTTTTTCCAGTTCTTTGTTTGTTTGCTTGTTTGTTTGTTTCCTTTTTGAGTCAGAATTTCACTCTGTTGCCCAGGCTGGAGTGTAGTGGCATGTTCATGGCCACCGCAGCCTCGACCTGCTGGTTTCCGGTGATGCTTGCGCCCCAGCCTTCCAAGTAGCTAGAACTGCAGGTGTGAACCACCATGCCCGGTTAATTTTTTGATTTATTGATGAGCTAAGGCCTCAACATGTTGTCCAGGCTGGTCTCAATCCCCTGGGTTCAGACAATCATCTCGCTTCCGCCTCCCAAAGTGCTAGGATTAGAGGTGTGAGTCATTGTGCCCAGTTGTTTTTCAATTATTTTCTTTATTTTATAGGTTTTAATTTTAAATTTCTCATCTATATCTTTTTTTTTTCTAAAGACTTTTTAAAAAACATCTGCTGCTGGACAGGTCTGCTGGCAATGAATTGCCTCACTTTTTCTTCTCAGAAACTTTTTATTTTTACTTCACTTTTGAAGGATAATTTTGCTAGATACAGAATTCCAAGTTGATGTTTTTATTTTATGAATAAATAAGTAAAATCTCAGCTATTACAGTCACCTAGAATTTCTCCTATTGAACATTTTTTATGTGTGTGGAGATAAATATACATACACTCAAGTTTTATTTTAACATCTGAGCTTTTTAATAGTTTTTTCTTGTATAGGAGGAGCTCGGTCATTAGTGACTATATTAAACATTTGCCTAGAAACAAAAGAAGTGAATATGAGCAAATATATGTACAAAAAAAAACCTTAAAAATTTTAACACTTGATTATTGAATAAACTTTATGTTCATAACAAATGTGAGAGGTATACTGGTATATTTCTCTATATGCTTGCAGTAAAAATGGGATATACAGAGATTAGATTAAACACTATTGACAGATAACAGAAAAATACACTGAAAAAAAATGCTCCATTTCTCTTTTATTTCAGAATTTTTCAAGAGGAAGAATTTTTTAGTTCCTTAATTGCAATTAAACTTCTTATTTTTAAAAAAATGTTTTGGGCCTGGCATAGCGGCTCAAACCTGCAATCCCAGCACTTTGGGAGGCCGTGGTAAGAGGATTGCCTTAGCTTAGGGGTTCTCAACTTGATAAGACCTTGTCTCTACAATAAATCAAAAAATAAGGCAGGCATGGTAGCATGCACCTGTAGTTACAGCTACTTGGAAAGCTGAGGCAGAAGGATTGCCTGAGCCCAGCAGGTCAAGACTGCAGTGGCCATGAGCATGCCACTGCACTCCATCCTGAACAACAGAGTGAAACTCTGAATAAAAAAAAAAAAAGTTTCAAATCTAACCTTGTTCTTGTAAACTTTAAGACCTCATTGAATATGTGTTAAGAGCATACATTCCTGAGGAAAAAGAGGAATGGAGAGTATTTGTCAGAGCTCCTCCAAGAAACAGAAAGAATAGGATAGATTATAGATATATAGATCAAGACAAATATAAACAAATTTTTTGTAAGAAATTGACTCAGATGATTATGGATCCTTAGAAGTTCCAAGTTCATAGTTGCTAATGATAGATTCCATTCTGCATCGAAATCTGAAGACTCAAGATCAACATCTCAGTTTGAAGACAGGCTCAGCCTTTTTGTTGAATTAAGGTCTTCAACAGATGGGATGAGGCCTATCCAAGTTGGGGAAAGATGATGTCTACTTTTTTTATTCAAGTCAGTCTTTGGTTCACTTGACCTTCAAGTTTTTTTTTTGCTTATATAAATGAAGTAAGAATGTAGTAGACTTAGAATCTATTTCATTTCTAGGAGCACAAAGATCAATAAGAGAGCACTGTAAATCTGCATGTCAGACTATTCTGTCTGCTGCTTTGACTCTACTGTCCATATGATAACCACACCCAACTTGCCTTTGGAGATTTAATGCCCTCACTGCACCCGATCTCTATCATCCATGAATTCTATTATTCTCATTGCATTTTAGATTTCATATGTTAAACTCCCATTCCAAATAACAGAGAATGTAATCATATTTGGCTATATGGTTAATAAAGATGATTAAGTTTAAATGAGACCCTTAGGGTGAGCTCTATCCAATATAACAGATGTCTTTTTTAGAGGAGAAAGAGGCACCAGGGTTCCCATGTGTGGACAATCTGCAAGTCAAAGAGAGAGGCCTCAGAGAAAACAAACCTTTCCAACACTTTGATCTTGGTCTTCCAGTATTCAGAACTGAGATAATATAAATTTCTGTCATTTCCCCCACCTAGTATGTTATATTTTGTTAAGGCAGCCCTAACAATCTACCAAATTATTATAAGGAAGAATATGGTAAAATTTATTGACTATTTAAAGTAATCTTAAAAAATACACATTCTTGTTGTGAGTTATTCCCAAAAAGCAAAATGAAAATCAGTTTTACCAAAGAAATTTTACCAAATCTACAAACTGACAGTTTAAATTAAATTACATGTTTTTAAGACCATGAATAGCTTTTCTCTTTCTGCTTCTTTAAATGGAAAAAAAGGAGAAAAAGAAAAAGAAGAAAGAAAGAAGGCAGAACAGTTTGAATTTCCCTTTTGTTTATATGATTCTCATCTTTCAGGTGTCAATTTAGATAATATTCTAGGAAATAGTCAGTTAACGATACATCCTGTAGTACTTGTTACATTGTTTTGAATGAGCTTGATTTATTTTATACACTTCATCGTAAACTACAGGGGGTGTAAATCAGATAAATTTTTATCTTATTGTACAATATTTAGCCACTGTCTAAAAGAGAAGGTAGTCAGTAAGCATTTAAGAAGAGAAAGGAAGAAAGGATGAAGGAAGGAAGAAAGTAAGGGAGGGAAGGAGAGAAAGCCAACAAAAAGTGAGACAGCGTGTTCTCACATAATGGAGTTATTCAGAGAATTAAAAGTCTGGCGGGAGTATTGAAGAAATAAAATTACTTGCAATAGTGAGATTATTTGACAGTAAATATTTTCAATATTCTTTTAGGAGTCAAAATTCTATAAACTTATAATTAATTATATTGCAAAATATTTAAGAAAAATATCAACGCACCCTTCAAAGCTCCTACAATTTACTAACGAATAATGAATGATACACAACATACATAACATTTAAAATGAAATGAGTTGGTTCTAGTCCGATTAATTGCTTTTTAGAATAACCATGCTCTCTACCTTCCCCAGGGAGTATTCAAGTCAAGTGACATTCTTTGTAATACTTTATGTGATTCCACTTTTGAATTAAGAATCTTTAAAAATAGCCATTTGATAAGAAATGAATAAGTAGACATCCATTTGCCTTTATATAATGGATAATTGGAACACAATTTGGAAGTTATTATTAGGCGCTTGAAATTTCTCTTTACTATTAATTTCAATAGTTTTTAAAAATCATTTTTGTTTTGTTTTGAACAAATGTTTTTTTTTTAAAAATTAACGACAAAAAAACTGAGGTGATATCCATATTACTTAGGACTCAATTCACACTCACTTAAAACAAATCTTTCTTTCTCTCCAGTAGCAACACACACTTTTGAGATATTTTTAATGAACCATTCAATCGTGTGTTCTATTGTAAAATGTGCTTCACTAATTTAGAACTAAATGCTTTTGTATGGGATTTACATACTTAACTGAAACTTTTTCCAAAAGATTTCTACATTCACACTCAGCCACAAAACCCAATAATTATGATAATGCAATGATAATCATTACAATAATAAAACAAGTTTAGGCAATTAAATGTTTTCTCTGCATAGCTCATATCTTCTTCCTCTAATGGGAAGTTTTTTTTCTTTTTTTCCCCCATAGCATTCTATTAAATAACTAAGAACATTTTTATATTGAAGTTAGAAATTTATATGTACTCCAGCAGATTAGAGAAGTAAATGTAACTTCATGTTTCTGATATCTAATGTGATCTTTTTATACAACTACAGTATCTTGGATAACTCTTTTTTTGTTTATAGTTATAATTTTTAAGGCTCAGTGGTCAAAAGAGGGGATTACAAAGTGACTCTATGGTTCTCCGTGTTCTGCTTATTGGATTTTTCATGCCTCTGTGTCTTGCTTGAATTTTATTCATGTGTGTTCTGGTGTCTGAAGCTGAATTGGGCACTTGGAACTTACATGTCTTGTCTTACTCTCAGCTTCTTCATGATCCACTGGCAATCATCTTGAACACAATGGACTTTCCTTCACTTTTACTGTCCTTGACATATCATGGACTATGATTTTATTTGTTTTTTTGCCTGGAGTGGTGAACTAAATTGGCCGAGGCTACAGGATCATTTAGCCATAACCATGACAATCTGCTCTACTAAAGTTTTTTTCAGCATGTCCCTATGTGAGCATGAAAAAGAAAAAAAGAGAAAAAATTTGATAAATTTTTTTCCTTCATTTTTGATAAATGAAGGAAAACAAAACTCAGACTCTACGTCTGCATAATCTATTTCTCTCTCTAACTCTTTCTTTCACACACACATTACAGCATATAGTACTTGGATGGGATACAGCTAGTCTAAAGTTTCCTAATAGATTATAAGTGAAAATCCAGGTAAAAAGTTTTTCTAGTCATCAGAGAAGTGCAAATAAAAAATATATTGAGATACCACCTAATTCCAGTAAGAATGGTCATCATTAATAAAACAAAAAAACAACAGATGATGGCGAAGATGCAGAGAAAATGGAATGCTTCTACATTGTTGGTGGGAATGCAAACTAGTTCAACCTTTATGGAAAACAGTGTGGCGATTCCTCAAAGAACTAGAAATTGACCTTCCATACAACTCAGCAATCTCTCATCTGGGTATATACGAGGAGAGACTTAATTCACTCTACAGAAAGGATACTTGCACACGCATGTTTACTGCAGCACTATTCACAATAACAAAACATGGAACCAACCGTGCTGCCCAACAAAACTGGACTGGATAAAAAAATGTGGCACGTATACATCATGGAATACTACACTGCTATAAAGAAGAACAAACTTATAGACTTCACAGCAACTTGGATGGATTTAGAGTCTGTAATACTCAGTGATCTATCACAGAAACACAGAACTGAAAACCACATGTTCCCCCCCATAAGTGGACCGTGAACATTTACCATAATACAATAAGAAAGAGATTGGCAGTAGCGGGACATTGTGGGGGGTGGGGGCACAAAATGTCCATAAGTATTCCTGATCTCAAGCCAGGCAAAGTGGGGACTAAAGGGAGACCCAAACTTTACCTGTACCATGACAACTTGTTTACCTAATTCCAAACCATACCCCACATCTTTAAAAGTATTTAAAAAATTAAATAAAAATAAAATTGCCAAGAAAACAAAAAGAAAGAAAAAAGCCTTTCTGTCCCCGTCTTTCCCACCTGTTTCTCTGGGGTATCCTCCCTTGCAAAGCACATAGGCATATGTGTCCCCTGGTTCATAGCCTCGATTCTGATTTCCATCTCGATCTCATTGTCCTTTAGAACCAGGTACGGGGAAATTCTTTCTCTATTGTAGTACCCTATTTTCTCCCATGTGTAATAAAATGCTCTATCTAGCTAGGCAGAATTAACTTAAGACATGCAAAACTGAAGTCATATTAATATTTTTTAGAAAATGCCTTTCTTTCATCAGGGCTTCACTTTCAAAGAAATTGCTCTTTCTATAGTAATAGAAAACAAAGGCTGACTGTTGATTCTTACTTTGCTTATTATTTTAGTTACATCAGGACTAAACACTCATGTCCTCAATTTTAATTCTCTCACCAAAACTCTGAGTTCTAAGGAGATATATGTCTTGGCTGACAAGGAAAAATATGCTGTATGAAAAATGTGGAAAAGAAAAGACAGCTAACCAACTTCAGAAAGTATTATTTCTATTTCATTCTAATCAAACAGAAAGTTTCGGAGTTCATAAAAATAAATAACAATAATTTGAAATTAACTGCTTTATTTATTGGCTGGGGTTGTCATAACAGAATACCACAGAATGGCTGGTTTAAAGAACATAAATTTATTTTCTTCCAAAACTGAAAGCTAGAAGTCCAATATTAAGGTTCTGGTAGGGTTTGTTTCCTCTGAACCCTCACTCCTCGACTTGCAAATAGCTGTTCTCCTGTCTGCTTTGTCCTCACTTGTCCATTCCTCTCTGCATGAGCTCCTGGGGTCTCTTCCTCGTCTTATAAGGACACCAGTCCTATTAAATTGGGGCCTAACCTCATAAGCTTATTTAACTTTAATTACAGCTATAACAGCCTTATTTATAGCCAAATGCAGTTTCATTGGGAGGTAGGGCTTCAAGATACAAATTTGTCTAGATACAATTCAGTTCATAATAACTGGTTAAAAACATTTTTAAATTAATTTCTACTTGTTCTTTGTTGACAGTACACATTTTCTCATTATCCCTTTATTTCCTTCCTTCAACTCTCTAACAAAGTGCTGCCATTTACTTTTGCCCATTTGAACCTCAGGTGAATGAATTAATTAGATGCCCTCATTTCATCACCTACTTTTACATTGGTCTATGAAATTTCCCACTATTATTTTATCACTTGATTGATTAATGGATTGATTGATTTCCATTTTTTCCACCTCACCTCCTCTGCTTCCAAAAAAAATAGTTCTAATGTCTTAATAGATGTCTTTTTCATATATTTTTTTCTGTCTTCTTGGAAAATATATATTGCTTAATATCTATTAATTTATGTAAATATGATTGTGCTATTATCTGTGTATTATCTTGTTTATTTTTGTTCTTTTTTTCACTGAAAATTAGGTTTTTAAGACCTGCTTCCCCTTTCCATTTGTGCATCTCATCTTTGTTTCTGACCACGGTAACCATTCCATAGTACTATCCACGGCATTACTTTAACATTTTGATACAATTATCAATATCATTTTTAGTTGGATGGAATACAGACCTATTCACACATACATAGTTTTGTCAACTACCAGAATTAACCCTGAAAATTTAAAGTCCTTGTTAGTAGTCCATTTCCCACTGCTATAAAGAAATATACGAGGTCAAGTAATTTATAAAGAAAAAAGTTTTATTTTGCTTCACAGTTCTGCATGGTGCCAGCATTTTCTGGGCTTTTGGTGAGGCGTCAGGAAATTTATAATCATAGCAGAAGGCAAGGGAGGTCAGCATGTTCACATGAAGCAGGAGAGACAGAGGAGAGGTGCCAGGCTCTTTTAAACAATCAGTTCTTGTGTGAATTAATAGAGTGAGAACTCATTCATTAACACAAGAAGGACACTAATCCATTCATGAGAGATCTGCACTCTGATCCAATCACACCCAACACTGGGAATCACATTTCAACATGAAATTTGGAGACAACAAACATCCAAACTATAGCACCCTACAAATTAAAAAATAGTGAAAAAACAGAAAAACACAAGTGCAAATAATGCAAAACAACAATGGAATCTGTTGACAATAGTTAACAGACAAATTCGATTAAGCAAATTCTAAAAGGTAAGTAAGAAAATATGAGCCTTGTTAGTTGTGGTGACTCATTTCTATAATCCCAGCATTTTGGGAAGCTGAGGCAGGAGGGTTGCTTGAGGCCAGGAGTTCAATATCAGCCTTGGCACCACAGCAAGACATCATCTCTACCAAAAAAAAAAAAAATTAAAAGGGCATTGTGGGTGCAACTGTAGTCCCAGCAAAGTGGGAGGCTGAGGTGGGAAGATCCCCTGAGCCCAGGAGGTCGAGACTGTGGTAGCCATGAGCGTGCCACTGTACTCCAGCCAGGGTGATAGAGTGAGACCCAGACTCACACACACACACACACACAAAAAAAAGAGAGAGCTTCGAAGGTCTTCAGCAATTTTCCAGTCCAGAGGCTTAATAAAATTAACATGTTGATTATAAATAAGTACAAGACACGAACAAATTAGAGTACGGTGAGTTAGTTGAGTTCCTCAGAAGCAAACCCTAAAAAAGTGTCACGTCATGTGAAGTTGACTTATTAAATAAAAACTATTAGAGAATAACAAAGAAAAACAAATAAAAAAAATAAAAGTAAGGAGAAGCAGCAGCAAAGCAAGAGTTTCATTTTAGGTGAAATATCAAACACATGCTGCTTCTGCAGGGAAATCTTACCTCAGGACTTGTCCCTATGGAGATGTGACAGAATGACTTTTATAATACTTATTGATAAGTCATGATCGATCATGGGTTTCCTGGAATAAACTTTCCGGGCTCCTGTCCTTGTTTGCCAAGTGACTATAGGAGCCTAGGAGTAGTCTTTTAAAGCAAGTTTCAGATTTACATACATTAGAATCAATAAAACACATAAACTGGAAATGAGTCTGATAAAATGGTAAATGGGATCAGGTGTAATCTGGGGAGAGTACTGAAAATATCTGTTTCATGTAAAATAATTGCAGAAATCTTGATCTAGTCTCTAGATCCTCTGAAATGTGGCACCATGAAGCAGTGTGGGCTGCCAAATTTTCTGGTTAATCAAAGATTCCACAATTGTAATTAACTTACTGATATTCTAGTGCTGTGTAAAATTGCTCTGAATGGGAGTTCTAAATAAGTGACAGTGTCTCTTCCGTTCTAAACCAGTATCTTTGCTTTACATTTGAGAAAATCTGAAACTTGAAGAAGTTAAATGACTTTTTGTCATGACAAATTTCAGCATAAGATCCGAGGACCATGCTTTCCAAACCCCATGATTAAGTATGCTTTTTTAAAAAAATTATTTGACACAACATAATTTATGATTACAAAATATACTGACTGCTGTGAAATCAAATCCGTGAAAATGTAGACATTCCAGGATCCAAGAAGGGTTAGTAGTATAGAAATGCTCAGGATAAAGAACACAACTGACACAGAGAAGTGGGCAAAAAATTATTGAATAATTGAGGAGATGTAAAGAAAAAACACAGGTTTAGTATCACTGAGCATAAACTCATGGATGTCTTTTCTTTAAATACAGGCATATTTTAAAAGAATGTTTCTTCAACATATTTGATTTTGGAAGACTTTTTAAGTTGGTCAGTGTGTCATGGTTTAGAATCTGCCAGTGAAAGCACATTTAAAAAGAGTATTATTAGCCGGGCTCGGTGGCTCAGCCTGTAATCCCACGCCTTGGGAAGCTGAGGTGAGTGGATTGTCTGAGCCCGCGGGTTCGAGACCCGCCTGGGCAACTTGGTGAGACCTCATCTCTGCAATAAATCAAAAAATTAGCCAGGCGTGGTAGCGCGTAGTTCCAGCTACTTGGAAGGCTGAGGCGGAAGGATCGCTGGAGCGCAGCGGGTCGAGGCTGCGGTGGCCGGGAGCGGCCACTGCACTCCAGTCTGGGCGACAGAGTGAGACTCCAACTCAAAAAAAAAAATAAATAAATAAATAAATAAAATAAAATAAAATTGTGGGGTACAGTTAAGGGTTAGGTATACAAATATGCATTGTGCAGGTACCCTTGTTGATGAGGTGTGCCCCCACATCCCCAGACAGATATTGAATACTGTTAATACCACCTCCCTTCCCCTCCCTGCCTCCCCCATAGTTTCCTGCCACTGCCAATCCTTTTCTTATAGTATTACAATAGTTGTTCAAGGCCTACTTATGAGTGAGAACATGTGATACTCAGATCTTTGTTTCTGTGAGAGATCATTCAGTATTATAAACTATAATTTCATCCAGGTTGCTGCGAAATTCACGATTTTGTTCTTTCTTATGACTGCGTAATATTCCTTTGGGTATATGTACCACATTTTTTTAATCCAGTCCTCTTTTGATGGGCAGCATGGTTGGTTCCATGACCTTGCTATTGTGAACAATGCTGCAATAAAAATACGTGTGCATGCAGCTTTTTTATAGAGTGATTTGAGTTCTTCAGGGTATATTCCGAGTAGGGGGATTGTGGGGTCATAGGAAGGTCGATTTTTAGAGCTATAAGAATCAACACTCTGATTTTACAGAGGCTTCACTAGTTTACACTCCCACCAACAGTGTAGAAGTGTTCCCTTTTTACCACATCCTCTCCAGCATCTATTATTTTTGAGTTATTGATAATGGCCATTCTGACTGGAGTTAGGTGGTATCTCAGTGTAGTTTTAATTTGCATCTCCTTGATGACTAGTGAAGTTGAACATTTCTTCATGTATCTATTGGCTGCTCATATGTCTTCTTTTGAGAAGTGTCTGTTCATATCTTTTGTCCACTTTGTAATGGGGTTGTTTGTTTTTTTTTCGTTTCAGCATGTTTGAATTTCTTGTAGGTCCTTGATGTTAGGCCTTTGTCAGACCTGGAGTGGCAAATACTTTTTCCCGGTCTGTGGGGTGTCTCCCTGCTCTCTTGATGGTTTCTTTGGCTTTGCAGAAGCTTGTCAGTTTAATGAGGTCCCACTTGTCTATCTTATCTCTGATGGCCTGTGCATTTCGGGTTTTGCTCAGGAATTGGATGCCAGTTCCAACTTCCATAAGGGTGTGTCCTGCATTTTCTAAAGTTCTTATGGTTTGAGGTTTTGCATTTGGGTCTCTGATCCATTTAGAGTTAATTTTTGTGTATGGGGATAGATAGGGGTCCTGCTTGAATCTTCTGCATGTGGTCAGCCAGTTTTCCCAGCACCATTTACTAAATAGGTCATCCTCTCCCCAGTGGTTGGTGGTGGAGGCTTTGTTGAAGACGAGTTGGTTGAGAAATTGAGGTTTTGCTTCTGGAATCTCAATTCTATTTCATTGGTCTATATGTCTGTTCTTGTACCAATACCAGGCAGTTTTGATTATTGTAGCTTATAGTAAAGTTTAAAGTCTGGTGGTGTGATACCTCCTGCTTTTTTTTTTTTTCCTGAGGATTGTTCTGGCTATTCTTGGTCATTTGTGTTTCCATATGAATTCATGTATTGTTTTTTCTAGATCTCAGAAGAATGTTGCTGGTAATTTGATGGGTATTGCATTACATGTACAGATTGCCTTAGGTAAGATGGACATCTTCACAATGTCAATTCTTCCAATCCATGAACATGGGATATTTTTCCACTTGTTTGTGTCATCGTTGATTTCTTTGAGCAGTGTTTTGTAGTTTTCATTTTAAAGGTCTTTCACATCTCTGGTTAGGAAGAGGCCAAGGTATTTCATTTTCTTGTGTGTCTATTGTGAAAGGGATTGTGCTTTTTATTTGGGTTTCTGTTTGTTTATTATTGGTGTAAAGAAATGCGATTTTTTTTTCACATTTATTTTATACCCCGAGTCTTTGCCAAAGTCTTTGATCAGTGCGAAGAGGTTTTTAGCAGATTCTCTTGGTTTTTCAAGGTACACAATCATGTCGTCTGCAAAGAGAGAGAGCTTGACTTCCTCTTTTCCTATTTGGATACCCCCGATCGCCTTCTCTTTTCTGATTGCTCTAGCCAGGACTTCCAATACTATATTGAACAAGAGGAGTGAGAGTGGGCATCCTTGTCTTCTTCCCATTTTCAAGGGAAATGTTTCCAATTTTTGTCTGTTTAGGAGTATGCTGATTGTGAGTTTCTCTTAGATGGCTTTTACTATTTTGAGGTATGTTCCATGTATGCCTAGATGTTCGAGGGTTTTTATTAAGGGGTACTGGATTTTATCAAAAGGTTTTTCTGCATCTAATGATATAATCATGTGGTTTTTGCTTTGACGTCTGTTGATGTATTTATTTACATTTATGGTCTTGTGAATGTTG
>CAUYQG010132127.1:0-15518 GCA_963574415.1 Tarsius wallacei
TTTTTTTTTTTTTGAGTTGGAGTCTCACTCTGTCGCCCAGACTGGAGTGCAGTGGCCGCTCCCGGCCACCGCAGCCTCAACCTGCTGGGCTCAGGTGATCCTTCCGCCTCAGCCTTCCAAGTAGCTGGAACTACAGGCGCATGCTACCACACCCGGCTAATTTTTTGATTTACTGTAGAGATGAGGTCTCGCTTGCCCAGGCGGGTCTCGAACCCGCGGGCTCAGGCAATCCACTCACCTCAGCCTCCCAAAGGCGCGGGATTACAGGCTGAGCCACCAAACCTGGCTGTATTTTTCTAATGACTAATTATCTTGAACACCTTTTCACATATTTATTGAACATTTGAAAATCATATTTTGTAACTAAAGATATTTTCCCTACATTTAAAAATTAACTTAATTGACTTGGATTCTTTTTTGCTGATTTTTTTAGCTTGTTAGTTGCAGCAAGTGATATTAATAATAATTTTCCTAGCACTATTTTTTTTATTAGAACCTCAAATAAGAACAATTCAATTGCTCATCAATGGTATAATGAATAAATGAAATATGGTATCTTTATACAATGGAAGAGAAATGAAAATGAATAAACTGCTAGAGAACAAACAACAATATGAACGAATTTCTCTATCTTACCTTTTATGACATGCACTTTTGGGGATTTGATCAAGAATTGGTTACCTATTCCAAGGTGCATGAGGGCGTATCCTGTGTTTTCTTCTAAGATTTTATTATTATTATTATTTTATTTTATTTTATTTTAAAGATGTGGGGTACAATTCAGAATTAGGTACATAAGTGGTCAATGTACAGGTGAAGTTTGGTTCTTCTAAAATTCTTATAGTTTGAGGTTTTACGTTTAGGTCTTTATTCAATTTAGAGTTGATTTTTGTATATGGTGATAGGTAGGGGTTCTGTTCCATTCTTCTGCACGTGGCCAGCCAGTTTTCCCAGCACCATTTGCTAAATAAGTTCTCCTCTCTTCAGTGGTACTTGTTGAAGTCTTTGTCAAAGATGAGTTGGTTGAGAGACCAAGTTTTTGCTTCCAGAATCTTTATCCTGTTCCATTGGCCTATATATCTGTTCTTGTACCCATATCAGGCTATTTGATTATTGTGGCCTTATAGTAAAATTTAAAGTCTAGAAGTGTGATACGTCCTGCTTTCTTCCTTTTGCTGAATTTCTCAATCTAAAGTGAAAGAAATAAGTCATAATAAAGTATATGATTTTCTGCAACAGGCAAAGCAAATCTATTATGATAGAATTAGAAAAGTGTTTAACTTTACTAAGGGACATTAATAAATGAATGGTAATATAAGGGGGACTTTTGTTTCTGGAAATATTATATTTGATATAATATTTGACTTTTACATGGGTATGTTTATTTTTTAAAAAATCACCAAAGAGGAACATTTATGATTTCATCTTTTTCTGTATTTTTCACCCTAAAAGAGTTTATCTTGATAAACAGAAGAAAAAGCACATAAGGCTATTTTAATTTCTCAGCTCAACTTTTTGACTAATATCACAATCCAAATTTGACACTGCAAATAATAGAGAGCCATTCAATTAATTCAACCAATGACAAATTTATTTTATGCATGATTTTTTGATTATCCATTAAGGGTACCCGCGATCTGTTGTAGCATTTCTAATTAATAAAAAAAATGAATTTTTAATAATATAAACTTTGATTTTTAATAAAAGTAGACTTGCAGGAAGAAAATAATGCCTTTGAAACAAACAAACAAAAAAGATTTCTATTTTCTGGCATAAATCTCTGCAATCATGACAAGAAGGGTGAGTAGCACTTTTAAAACTTTTGAAATTATTTTATTCCTTTGTGAGCTTATATTGGAACTGTTGTCTCTGGAGTGCGAGAATAACGTTGCCAACATTCAAAGTCAGATTATGAGTCCTTTAATATGCCAGTGACTGGGAGGGGCTCATGCCTCCAACAACTCTCGGCCCTGAATAAGGTGGGGACACAGTTTTTACAGGCAAAAACTGCTGAATAGGCTACATAGCATGGGATGCAAACATAAGGTACATTAAGTTACATGGCATACAGCATGAACACAAAGACTGTTAAATTCAAACAGCAAAATGTGCAAACGTATACAAATAAATGTGGAACTTGCGGTTAGGGAGTTTCCAATAATTGGGGAAACTAAGGGTGTAGGCTCTTAGCTATGAAAACCAAGTGTGTAGGCCCTTAGTTATGGGAAAATTACAACCTCTGAGTACTGAAAAGCAATGTATGGGGTCATTTTTAGGTTAAAGCAGCTTTAAAGCAGGTAAAACAGTTCATATAGAGAATCTGTTATAATGTGGGGTTGCTTGTAAGTTTTACAGGTACTTTAGAACTTGTCCTTTCATCAATAATGCTATAGAAATGTTATTTGATTCAAAAATGAAATTGCATTGCTTCTTAGCATCACTATAATGCCTCACTTAAAATGTGTCTCAAACTTCTAATATCTTTTTTAAAATTTTATCTTGCAGCTAGCTGTGGCATTAATTTAGAATGATGTGTGATTTGTGCAAAGTAATTTTGACATTCAGATACATCATTTTCCTGCTCAAAGGAACTTCTAGGTTGTTGGCATTAAATTGTGTGTTTTATTGTCATTGGAAGTTTTGTTTCATGAAGCTTCATAAGAAATTAAAACCCAACAAATTGTAGTAAAAAACTCTGAAAAATTAAGATATAAATATATTGATTATATGTTATTTGAAAGAAAACAGACACAGTTATACTTTTACCCTTTTCGACATAAGTTAACTTGTTGCATCACTAATGTTTACCAATTTTAGCAAATACAATGTGAAAATAGTTTGCAAAATGTAAAATGCATATTATCTAAAAGAAGAAAACATAAAAACATAGAAGTAATAAAAGAAAGATCTAAATGTAGTAATAGCTGTATCTAGATTTTAAAAATAATGACAACCTGAACTGAAACATGGAATTTCATTTTTGAATGCATGTTTTGTTTAAATATTGAAAAGATTAGTTTTCATCATTCATTAATTCTATTGAAGCTATGTTGTATTAGCATAAAGATCTTCCAAAAACCTCAGATTTTTTTTTTCTTTTTGAAGTGGTTGGGCTAGTTTCTTTCTGGAAACTGCCATGCCTGTTGATGCCTGTTGGTGTTTCCGCCTTCATGAAGTCCCATCTTACAGGATTCTGGACTTTGCCAATAGGACATAAGTAAGCATGAGCCAAACAACACTTGATAGTCACACACATATTGGGACATGCTGTGTTCTCTTAAAATCTTGATATTCGACATCAAGACACCATATAAAGAAATACAAGCTAGCTACATGAAGGCATTTCATGGAGAGGAAGATAAAGGGATAGAGAGAGAGACACACACACAGAGAGATTGATTGATTTTAGTCCCCAAACTCAAAGGGTTTATTTTATGGAGAAGAAACATTTCTGTTTTGCTCATTCTTTATCACTAGTATATTATGTTGTGCCTTTACGAAATAATTGTGCATAATTGCATTATGACAGCAATTGAACACATCTACAGGGGAGAAATAGTTTGTAACTGAATTTTTCTTTTATAAATATAAATAAATAGATGAGAAAGAATTGTCTTATTACCTGTTTTTGTTTGTTTGTTTGTTTTTTGAGTTGGAGTCGTCTCACTCTGTCGCCCAGACTGGAGTGCAGTGGCACGCTCCTGGCCACCGCAGCCTCCACCTGCTGGGCTCAGGAGATCCTTCCACCTCAGCCTTCCAAGTAGCCGGAACCACAGGTGAAAGCTACCATGCCTGGCTAATTTTTTATTTATTGTAGAGACAAGGTCTCACCAAGTTGCCCAGGTGCATCTCGAACCCTCGGGCTCAGGCAATTCACTCGCCTCGGCCTCCCAAAGTGCTGGGATTACAGGCTGAGCCACCAAGCCTGGCCATTACCTGTTTTTGTTTTTGTTTTTTTTTTAAACAAAAGAATAAAAATTAACTGAAGAAGATAGTTCTGGCAGGCTCCAGAATTTCTATCATAGTCACCCTTAGCCATTGACTCCAAAGATGGCCAAGAATAGAAAAGTTGGGTATGAAGACTAGGGAGCTAGAACAACAATGTGAATTTTGACAATTTCATTGTTCAACAGCAAGTCTAATGAACAGAGAAATAGTTGAGACACAGTAAAACATATTATTTGCCCAGCTCGGTGGCTCAGCCTGTAATCCCGCGCTTTGGGAGACTGGGGTGAGTGAATTGCCTAAGCCCGAGGGTTCGAGACCCGCCTGGGCAACTTGGCGAGACCTCATCTCTACAATAAATCAAAAAAATTAGCCGGGCCTGGTAGCGCGCGCCTGTAATTCCAGCTACTTGGAAGGCTGAGGCCGAAGGATCGCTGGAGCCCAGCAGGTCAAGGCTGCGGTGGCCAGAGCAGCCAGTCTGGACGACAGAGTGAGACTCTTAACTAAAAAAAAAAACCCCAAACAACAAAAAACATATTATTCATGAAGATTTTTAAGGCATTTTAAACTGGTAAAAGTATAGAGTAGTATCCATGAAATCAATTAGGTATATAATGACATGTCTGAACACGGCAAGAGTATACAAAAATAATAATAGCAATAACAAAACTACTGAGCACAACTGTAGCATAGAGAGACTTGCATTCTGGCTTTCTATATGTTCTCCTGTAATCTTAGATCCATATTTTCAAAACTTTGTCTATACACAGTAAGTTAGTAAGAGAGAAAAAGGAACCAGAAGCCTACACTAAGCTCCAGCCTGGACAGAGGCAAAGGACTTAGAATAAGAGAATGCTTGGCAGAGTGACTACGCAGCTCTCTCCCCCAAAGGCCATGGCAACTTTGAGCATCAGAGTAAGTCTAGCATGCCGACCTCTGTGCACAGGAACAATAATTGTCAAGGCTTTGTCACCCAGGTGTGTGATAACATCCCGTTGTACCCCTGACTTTGGGGGAAGGCTGTGCTGTAAGGGAAATGGCGGAGCCCATGTCAAAGAGTTAAATGATCTGGCAAAACTCATTATTCCATCTCTGGTGAAGGGCTTTGGTACATAAAACCTTTGCAGACATTTCCTCATCTCTTTTTATTTTATATATATTTCAGAGGAGTCTGTTAAAGGACGAAGGTGGATTAGGGAAATTCTGAACAATATCAGGATTTCAAAAATGAAAGGGATATAAGAGTTCAAGAATTTTGAGAATGAATATATTTTGAAACAAAAGCAAGCAATTATGATAGATATCAATTAAAAATCTGTGATTGTGCTACTCATTCTCTTTGGCGCTTCCTTGTTGTTCCCTGGAAAAATCCCCAAGATGTGATTCTCAGGAAATGAGAAACACATTTAATTTGAAATATTAATATGGGCCAAAGTAGTAAATGAAAAAATTATAAAATAATTTATTCCTACATGAATCGAACTTCAAATTGAAGTTTGGGTTGCAAACATGTTTTTAAAAATCCCATTGTTCGTTTCTTGTTATTGATACCCAGTTTTCTGTGTTTCTTTTCTGAACTTGAAGTTACTTTTCTTTACCTGTTCAGTGTTCTTATCTGACTCTAAATTATTTAAAGTGGTTTTCCAGAATCAGAATAGGTCATGGAGGACAAGTTTTCTTATCAAGTGACACAGAATGTAAAGGCAAAATAATAATTTAGCAATATGTACTATGGTTGTCACTTTAAATTGCATTTTTAAACATATTCACTTATGTGTTTTTTAATTTAATGCATTGCAAATATTTTTCCTTGGAGAGAGATTAGTTTGCTCTTGATATCAGAAAGCCACCTAATTTTTAAAAAAACGTTTATTTGTGTTCTAATCAAAAGAGACCGAATTCTGTGACTCTCATTCTGCCCCCTGCTCATCCCGTTACACTTTATTTCCAGGAAAAGTTTTCCATTTCATTAAAAAGAAGAATTCACTTATATTATTTCTTTTACATTGTTTAGTTTAACTTTAAAGAGACATACAATTCAGTTTAGGGAAGAGGCACCATTTTCATCTCTTCGTGTCATGCATAAATTTAAAAATCTTGAGCTGACTTTTCTAAGTCCTATAGCTTATTTCCTGATAGTAACTTACGCTTGTTCTAATTTGCCTTAAACAAATCTAATTAAATTGATGAACACATACATGTATGAAGTATTTGTTGCAAACCAGAGCTAAATTCATGCCAGCAGTTCAACTTAGTTTTGTGAGAAGAGTGGGAAATTATCTTTAAAATCATTTATAAGTGCCATTAGGCTAACAGACAGTCAGTCCAAGTTATCCTGAGCTTCACTATTTCCTATGATTTTATATATAGTCTTCTTCACATTATTTTGACTCCCTATTTCCTATAAGAATTTTTATTTTTAGTCTTCATTTCGAGCTGATGTCTCACCTGATCTTTAGGAAGAGCAGGGCACTGGAAGATCCAAACTGTGTTCAAATTCCTGAGCTGCCTTTTACTAGTGAGGTCAACTTTAAAAGTAGATTATCTTCCATTCGTCTCTTTCCCCATCTACAAAATAGAAACAGTGCCACCAGTACTCTCTAAGGCTATACAACAGAACTCTGTCATGACGGAAACGTTCTATGCCTGGCACAGTTCATTACAATAGTTGCACATTGCACGTGGCTATTGTGCATTTGAAATGTGGCAAAAATGTGACTGAAGAAATGAGGGAAGTTAGAAGTTGGAGGTAGGAACCAGTTAGTCTTAGGTAAAAAATATAAAACTCTCTGTCATGACTTAGTTCCAGGTAGAGTTTACCTTTTTTCCGTAATATGTTAGCCACTTTTCCATAAAAATGAGTATCATATGATATCCAATTCTGTGCTGCCTCAGAATCTTGACTGAATTGGACCCTTATAGTTTCTTGTCACTCTCAAAAAATGTTTATTGAAAGCAAAACCAAGTGATAGTAAGTTTCTAAAACCATATGTCATCTGTTAGTATCAAGGTTGAATGCTCTTAGTGATAATAAGGAAAATTTTACCCAAATTGAAATTGCCTACACCTCTGCCCAGGAAACAAAATGTTTCCCAAAAGATTATGGCTATTTTCCATGAAGTAAAATTGCCTTTTAATTGTATTAAAAGCATGAGAGTAAGCAGTATGTCTTGGGTTCTGAACCCTTGCCCAGTGTTCTGACACTAAAAATTAATCTGCCCTGCCCCTCCCATGTGATAATGCTGATGTCATTTTTTTCCCATTTGTCTTAAGGCCTGACATTTATGACTAATGCTCTTACTTTTCATAGATGGTGTTAAATAACTCAAATTTACTAAGACTAAAAAATTGAGATGAAAGTAAAGTACACAAAAGTGGAATTATGAAAGCATAGAAAAAAATTTAAAAATATTTTCACTGTCAAGACTGAACAGAACTACATCCAGAGAGAAGAGTAAGTACCAATAAAAGTAATAAAAATCATGGAAAGTAAGCAGAATTACAAGTGAAAGAGGATTTGGAAGTTAAGAGGAAGAGTCTGTATAGTAGAGAAGGGAAGAAAGAATACCCCTTTGTGCAAAGATTGATATTTAATCTATACAAGTTTATTTCGTGAATAATTTTTCTCTATAACAAATCAATCCTTATATCAGTATTTCAAATTTCTACATGAATTAGGTAAGGTAAGGATTTGCTAAGCACATTTTAATAAACCTTGAAGAAGAAAAAACAGAGGAAGGGAAAATGAAGAATGTAAAAAGGAAATGTAAGAGAAGAGGTTGAAATGTAAATTTAAAAAGTACTTTTGTTGATGGAGACTTTGTTGAAGACTTGTCAGTTGAGGTGTTAAGGTTTTGCTTCTGGACTCTCTATTCTGCTCAATTGGTCCCTATGCCTGTTCTTATACCAGTACCAGGTTGTTTTGATTATTGTAGTCTTATAGTAATGTTTAAAGTCTAGAAGTGTGATATCGCCCACTTTGTTTCTTTTGCTAAGGATTGTTTTGGCTATTCATTGTTGTTTATGTTTCCATGTGAATGTATTGTCATTTCCAGGTCTGAGAAGAATGATGCTGGTAATTTAATGGGTATTGCATTGAGTCTCTAGATTACCTTTGATAGGATGGACATCTTAACAGTGTTGATTCTTCCTATCCATGAACATGGAATATTTTTTCATTTGTTTGTGTCTTCTTGGATCTCTTTAAGCAGTGTTTTGTAGTTTTCACTGTAAAGTCTTTCACTTCTCTGGTTAGGAAGATGCCGAGGTATTTCATTTTTGTGTGTGGCTATTGTGAATGGGATTGTGCTTTTTGTATGTTTCTCTGCCTGTTTGTTGTTGGTGTATAAAAATGCAGCTGTCTTTTGCACATTTATTTTTGCTCTGAGACTTTTCAAAAGTCCTTTATCAATGAAAGGAGGTTTTTACTAATTCTCTTGGATTTTCGAGGTATAGGATCATATCATCAGCAAAAAAGGATAACTTAACTTCTTCTTTTCCTATTTGGATACCCCTGATTTCTTTCTCTTGTCTAGTCACTGTAACTAGGACTTCCAACACAATGTTAAACAGGAGGGATGATAGTAAACAGCCTTGTCTTATTCTGGTTTTCAGGGGAAATGCTTCCAATTTCTGTCAATTTAAGCAATATATTGACTGTGGGTTTACTGTAGATGGCACTTACTATTTTAAGGTATGTTCCTTCTATGCTTAGGTGTTCCAGGTTTTTTATCAAGAAGGGATGTTGAATTTTATCAAAAGCTTTTTCTATATCTAATGATATAGTCATGTGGTTCTTCTCTTTTTACATCTGTTGATGTATTTAATTACATTTATTGTGTTGTGGATGTATAACCAGCCCTGCATCCTGGGGATGAAACCTACTTGGTCATGGTGGATGATTTTTGAGATGTGTTGTTTGATCCGATTTGCTGGAATCTTGTTAAGAATTTTTGCATCTATGTTCATTAGAGATATTGGCCTGTAGTTCTCTTCTTTTATTGGATTTTTACCTGGTTTTATCAGTGTGAAGTTAGCTTTGTCACATGGGCAAAATACATGAATAGACACTTCTCAACAGAAGGCATACGAGCAGCCAACAGACACATGAAAAAGTGCTCAGCTTAACCTAATCATCAGAGAAATGCAAATCAAAACCACACTGAGATACCACCTAACCCCATTAAGAATGGCCATCACTAATAAAACAAAAAACAATAGATGCTGCAAGATGTGGAGTGAAGGGAATACTTCTACACTGCTGGTGGAAATGAAAAATAATTCAACCTCTATGGAAAACAGTGTGGCAATTTCTAAAAGAACTAAAAATTGATCTTCCACATAAATCAGCAATTCCCCCACAGAGAATATACCTGAAGGAATTCAAATCATTCTAAAAAAACAAACAAAAACAAACCTGCGCACGCATGTTTATTGCAGCACTATTCACAAAAGCCAAAACAAGGAACCAACCATGCACATAGAAACTAGACTAGATTTTTTAAATATGGTACATATACATGATGGAATATTATGCAGCCATAAAGAAGAAGAAAAGTATGGACTTCGCAGAATCTTGGGTGGATTTAGAGTCTATAATACTCAGTGATCTGTCACAGAAACAAAGAACAGAGTACCATATGTTCTCACTCATAAGTGGGCCCAGAACATTTACCATAATACTATAAGAAAAGGATTGGCAGTAGCGAGATGTTGGGACACAACATCAATAAGGGTACCTGATCTCAAGCCAGGCCGAAGTGGGGACCAAAGGGAGGCTCAAACTTTACCTGTAAAATGTCCACTTGTATATCTAATCCTGAATTGTACTACACATCTTTAAAATAAAATAATAATAAAAAAGTACTTTTGGAATTCCATAGTAGTATGTTATATTTTGACACTTTTAGATGAGAAGGGGAAAGAAAAGCTGGGGTGGGGGGAAGAAGAGAGAGAGAGAGAGAGAATGAGAGAAAGAGAGAGAGAGAGACAGAGAGAAGAACTTGAATTAAATGAGGGATAACTTACTTTAGGGAATATTGCAATAACAACTCAACTAATTGTCTTCCTCACATTTTGTACTCCTAGTCACTACCTTGATATACTCTTAGAGCTTCTGACTATGGCTTTATCCTCTGTCAATTATCTCCAGGTTAGCAATCTTGCAGGAACACTTTCTATCCAACCACATTTTCCTTGAAATGCATGCACTGTAACCATCTTGGTCCACCTGGTTGATCCTGACTTTAATTGACCTTGCCAGACAATCCAATATTTCAAGTCTTTTTGCTTCATAGATACAGTGCCAAATGCAGATAACCCATGTTCCATCAGATGCATATTATCATTCATAGGAATCAAAATATAATGGCACCTCTTATCGTAGGAACTTATTAATCAAACAGAATTTGGACTACACCTTTCTCTTGAGTTTTTCTGCCAAAATTATATATTTTATACTTTTGACAGATGATGATATTCAGTTCCCCACATTTTCTGCCACCTCTATTAGCAAGAATTGGAATTAATGCAAGGCAAGTCCTAGACAATATTACTCTTCCAAGATAAACAGCTTTGGCAAGCTCTTACACTTCACAGTCCTTTCCAGTTTAGTGTAATTTTTCCTTTACTTCTCTCAAGATATGAAGCTTGACATGCTGCACTCTTTTTCCCCAAACCTAAACCTATTCAAGTAAGTCTCCCCCTTTTCCCACCTATAGGCATTTTACTCTTTCTTTGGAGACGTCTCAGCAGAAAATGACTGTTTTAAAGAGAAATGTGAAGATTTGTATGAAAACCTTCATACATTCAATAATACTAATATAAAACAGGCAAAAGAAAAAATGACAAGTTCTATATAATTTAAAAATAGGCTCTATCTGTAAGAATAGTTTTAGGTTCACAGCACAATTGAGCTCAAGTTTCAGAGAGCTCCCATGTAACCCCTGCCCCTACACTTGCATACACTTCTCTTTACCAACACCCTTCACCAGAGTGGTACATTTTTTACAACTGACACATCATCATTACCTGAAGTCCACGGTTTACATTAGGGTTCACTCTTCATATTGTACCTTCTGTGGGGATGGACAAATGTATGATGCATGTATTCACCATCATAGTATCACATAGAGTAGTTTCTCTATGTTAAAAATCTTCTGTGCTCTACTTATTCATCTTTCCCTTCCCTATAACTCTTGGCAATCACTGTTCTTTTGCCATGTGCATAGTTTTGCCTTTTTGAAAATGTCCACTTATTTTGCTAAGTAATATGCGCTTAGGGTTCCTCCATGTTTTTTCATGGCTCGATGGCTCTTTTTTTTTTTTCTTTTTGCACTAAGTAGTTGTCCACTGTCTGGACATACTATAGTTTATCCATTCACCTACTGAATCTTGGTTGCTTTCAAGTTTGGGCAATTACAAAATATGCTGCTTTAGACATCTATGTGCAGGTTTTTGTGTGGATGTAAGTTTTTAACTCCCTTGGGTAAATTCTTAGAAGATTAATTGCAAAGTGGTATGGTGTAAGTATGTTTAGTTTTGTTAGAAACAGTCAAACCATCTTCCAAAGCACCTGCACCATTTTGCATTTTCACTGGTAATGAATGAGAGTTCATGTGGCGCTGCTGCATCTTTGCCAGCATTTGATGTTGTCAGTATTTTGGATTTTGGCCATTCCAACAGGCATGTAGTAATATCTCATTTCTGTTTTAAACTGCAGTTTTCTAATGGCACATTATGTTGGACCTATTTTTATGTGCTATGCATTTTTCCAGGACAAGAAACAGAATTCCTAGTAGTCTGGTTAAGCCAATTTATATATCACAAGTACAGGTAATAACTAGCAGTAGTATAAAAAAGAATTAAATGATATGTGAAAGGAAAGCAAAATTGGGCTATGGTTCCACTTGAAAATATCTATACCATTTTCACTAGAATCTTCTGGGTCCACTGGTAAGTGGGAAGTTAAAAAAAACTGAGTGACATTTGATGATGTCACAAGGGCACAAGATGAGCTGTGCACAACAGGTGAGAACTTCTAAAAATTTTGATTGAGAGGAAGGGAAACTGATGAAGAGTGGAGTAGCAAAAACAGATTATGAGAGACAGGAGAAGTTAAACCAGCTGGGTCAGCATCTGAGTTGTTAGAGAGAAAGCAGGAAAGAGATAAAGTAATCAAAGAAGGAATGTGGGAGTTCCACAGGAAAAAGAGGAGGTCTGGGCGGCGCATCATTTTGCAAACTCAGACTATTTTCCCTTGTGGTGGCAATAGAGGTTAAGCTGAAGGAGAGTACCAGAGGCAAAAGACTCACTTTGGGCTCATATCCTGGTTGCCTAGGCGGTATTGAGGAAATGCTTAGGGCAGATGTTCCTCTTTAGTGAGAGGATCCTGAGACCTTTTAGAATAAATTTCAATGGGGGTTGGGGGTCTTAGCCACCCCATCGTGAGTTTTCCCTGAGACCTAGAGGGAGAAAGAGTGGTCTTTAGAATGGTCTCTGAGAGGTGCGAAAGAGAAAAACAATCATCCACGCCCTCAGCCAGTATCCCAGATTGGGAGCATCAGTGGGACATCATGGAGAGGTGAGAATCAAGTGAAAAGGCTTTCCTTTTGTTTTCATCTCACTGGAGGTAGCGCCTCTGACCAGCAGAAGGGACACTCCAATGTGTATTTGGAGACTCAGCACCAAGATTTTGCAGAGGGTCCTAGACTCCAGCAAAGCTGCTGGATGGGGAACAATGTCCTCTTAGGTGATGTTCAAAGACCTCCTAGCAAGAAATAGGTAGCGCATGAAGAGGGATTGGCCTAGAGCACAATTCTGAGGAGGCCGGCAAAAGATATGCGGGTAGCAGCTACGGTGCTTTTACACAGGCAAGAGAGTAGACTCCTCGGACTCACTTTCCGACCTTCTCACAGGGGATAGGATAGCATATGCACTCACCAGTGAAAATGTAGTTTCATACTGGACAAGGCTGAGGCGACAGGGAGAGGTTGGTCCGATGTAGCTCATTTTGGATGACAAGATTAAGAGTCATTAGCTGAGAAAAGATAGCCAAGCACCTTAGGGTTGGAAAAAATAGAGAGAGAGTGGTAGATATTGATGGAAGAGGAGAATGAGAGAGAGCGAGAGAGTGGCAGATCTTGGTGGGACCTCCAAAAATGTTAGGGTCACTCTCCCAGTGGGGCCTCCAGAATGTTAGGTCAGACCCACTGGGACAGTGGGGTGTATGGGGTGCCATTTGGTGCTGCATGAAAGATGCAAAGAATTGCACAGAAGTTAGATTAAAACATGTAGTTTATTTAGAAGGTAAATTAAAGAAAGAGAGAAAGAGAAGATTCACCTCCCCAAGGTAGGGAAGGGGGCCAAAGCTTAAGAAAACATGGCCTGGCCATAGCTCAATAGCACATGGGCCACGCCATAGTTCAGCAAGGCAACGGCGGTGATGGTTTGACAATGGCTGCAGTGGCCTGGCAATGGCAAAATGACTGCTTGTGGTTGAATCCTTTTAACCTTTCCCTTTGATGGGGAAGGTCATTAAGGTGATTAGGTGGTGGTCTTGCTCCATGTTATCACGAAGGGGTAGGTAAGTGTAGGTACTGATGTCAGGTGATGGACAGCAGGCAGATGGATGGGTTCATCACATGACTGCTGCCATGGTGATGGACTAGATGGGAGGAAACAAGGGGGGGGAGTTTTCCTGCAGGAGACTCAACATTTGCAATCCACAAACTCCTTGGCCAAAAGGTAGTTTTGTATTATTTCTATGGCTTTGGTCAGTCAAGGGTGACCTTTGATCTTCCACCTTTACAAGAAACCTGAAAGTTTACTAGAGATTATTATGCTAAACCATGAATTGAAAGGTTGGGTTGTCCTGGTCTTGCATCTGATGGAGATTTGCCGAGGGGGTTGGGGTAGGTTGTCATTTGGGCTGCAGTAGAATGAACGCTTCCTAAAACCTGACTATTGGTAATGTATTTTATCTAACCTGTGCTAGATTCAAAGCATGCCAGAGGTAAAGTCTAAGCAAAAATGACTAAGCTGAGGCAAAAAGACTACATGAAACTAAGTTTGTACTGTATTTCTGTAGGTACCTTCTTTCAATCTTTAACAACTTTCTTACTGAGTTATGATTTTTCTCAGACTATGTTGGACTTCCTAAGTTCCTGTAAGTTTCATGTATTTTTCTTTGTTGAGATACCAGCTTTTCAGCAAGTATTCTGAAAAAAACAGGAATTTATTGCAGAGGAAAAGGTTGGAAAACTATTAAAATGGATTTTACAAGAAACTGGAAATTTTAGCAGGAAAGAGCGACTCAACTTTGTTCACTATTTATTTAGTAGTGAAATATCAGTTCAGACTTTGGAAATGAGAGTCCCAGAAAGGATTCTATTCTTAGAACCTCCTCTGGGACTTCTGCCTCCACAGCCAAAAGCCCAGGACCCCTGAGGGCACCGGGAGCCAGGCATTGTCAGGGGGATTGTGGCCAAAGTGCCGTGTCACTCAGCTGGTCCCTGAAGAGCAGCTGCCAGGGCATCCACACTCAGGACACCCTCCTCAGGAGAGGAGAGCTGGTGAAAGTCCGTTGCCAGGGTTATCAAGAGGAGGCCAGGGTTGCTTCTAACCTACCTGCCCCAGTAAATTTGGCCAGAGTGCAAGACAAGTGCAGCTGAAATTAATTTAAAAGCACACTCTAGATCAAGCCCCTTTTCTGATGAAGAAACTGAGGCTTAAAGAAGCAGCTTGTCCACTTTAGGTCCCACAAGCTGTCGGTGGTCTGAATTTTTTAAAAAATTTGATAGAATTATAATATAGAATTTTGACTTATGGACATTACACATGAATGAATATAGAAGTAAAAAAAGTGGGAGAAGAAAAAATGCTATAATATATAACATTTGTATTTTTATCTATTTCTTAATGTTTAATTTCTAAGATAATAGAAAATTAAAATGCTGCAACCATTTAACACCTTTTCTTTTTCTAAACTAGTAAGTATGGGATATGTATGCTAACAGTGCTTAACAAATGATTAACTTGTGTGGTATTTCTTCCTGAAGTAGCTAGGATATATAAAAATAAATCTCTCTCTCTCTTTCCCTCTCTCTCTTATTTCATTTAGACATAATTCATTTAGTCAAACATTGCAAATTTGGTTTGAAGCTTCATTTTGAGTAACGTCTCTCACTTTCCATTCTACTTTTCTCTTACTCTTCTCTATCTACCTATTTTGTGTTTCTTTTCCTAAGAAAACCATAAAGAATAAACTAAAAAAAAAAAAGGACTATAACATTCTATTGTTGTGCCCAATGTTTTAAGAGATCACCAAAAGAGTCAGCTCTGATGTAAGCACAAAAGGGTTTTTTTTATTCAGACTCGAGCCTGGGCTCACGCTTGTAGCCGGCTCAGCGACTTGGAATGAGAGTGAGCCCCGTCTCAGGTTTACACGCACCTTTTATACAGAATTCTGAGGGAGTGGGGTGGCTTTACAAACTTGTTCACACAGGATTGGATAGAACTGCATGAACACGGTTACAGAGATACTGATTGGTTGGTTCATTTTTGATTTTTCGCGG